>JAQGAA010001154.1:0-17010 GCA_034696425.1 Isotoma viridis | reverse complement strand
AGTGGTTAGTTAAGAATCGAATAATACTTAATGTACATTATTGTATAATTCATGTTCTTTTTTTATTGTGCAATAATAATAGGAGAGCTATTACTACAGCAAAGATCCAAGACGAAGATTACATTCCCTTTGATGTGGACCAATACTTGTTGCAGTCATCCTCTCTATTATGCTGATGAAATGGTTGAGGAAGAAGCTCATGGAATTAAAGTCGCTGCGAAGCGTAGATTAGAATTTGAACTGGGGATTTCTCCTGATGATATTGATCTAAATGATTTCCAATACCTCACACGAATTCATTATAAAGCTTTATCTAATTCTAAATGGGGAGAACATGAAATTGATTACATACTCTTTCTTCAAAAGGATTTAGACATTAAACCTAATGTTGAAGAAGTTAAAGAGATTCGATATGTGTCTTTAGATCAAATCAAGAAGATGGCTAGTATTGATGGAGTTCAATTGACTCCGTGGTTTGAGCTTATTTACAAAACCTGGTTGCCTCTTTGGTGGAATAATTTAAACAATTTGAAACAATTTGCTGATCATAAGACAATTCATAAAATGTAATTTATCTAAGAAAATGTACCTGTCCGCAATTTTTTAATTTTAATTCGAAATGTACACAACCACACAAGTCCAATATTTATCTATATATTGATGTATTATAAATCTGCAGTATGATTGATTAGTAGCATTATATGATTGTATTGCTATTGATCCTATTAAATAATATTTTATCATCTAACAAATCGTATTTTAAGACGAAAGTCTGAATTGAGAAGCGAAAATAAATTATTATGTAATTAATAATAACTTTCTATTGCATAGATAATTCTATAAATCGGTACTAGAAGAAAATGCCTTCACCCTAATAAATAAACCCTGATCAAGACTTCTTGACCATGCAACGGGCCCATGAAAGAAAACCTCGTTTATATATTAAGCATTTTAATGGATAATTTACATTCCTTCACTATTGTATATTATAGTGGATTTTCGACAAGTATGAATAAAAACGAATCTTTTTAATTTTATCTACAAACTTGCAAGATTGCATAAATTGCATTCGTTCTTTATTTTTTACCAAATAAATGTCATGAAGAAATAGGTTCAAGAAATAGGTTTAACTTTTTTTTTAAGAACGGTTTAAGCTTTTTTTGAAAAAAAACCTTTTATTAAATTTTAATGTTCAAACTGTTAAAATGATAAGCTTTGAAATGATTAGTATAGATCCTATTTATATAATTGCTTACAATATTATATAGCGAATTATTTATTGGTGAATATCAATCTATCAGGCTATTATACAAAGATTCATTAAATCGAAAAGCAAATGAGCTAAATGAATAAAAATGAACTCTTAATAATAATTAATTAACATTTAAAAGAATTATTCTTATAAAAATGTAAATTAATCTTTCTAGTCTCTAGTAACCACAAAACATTTATTAGCTTCGACGGTCACAAAGCCACTATTTATTCTGTGAGACGATTGAACTTCGAATTCAACAAGAAATAAAATTAAGCACATTCATATAATTTTTTGATATCAGTAAATAATGTTATCATTACATAGGGTAGTTATATTTAACTTTAACTCTCATTCTGACTCCAAAATTCCAAGTTTTTTTTGGAACGGAGAATAAATCAGCATATACACATGAAAAGTTGTTTTTTACACAGCTGTCCGGGAAGAATTGACCATACATAAAAATATCCTTAAATCTGAATTTAACAAAACTTACCAATTTATAAAAAAAATAATCTTTTTATTTTCCTCATAAAATTTGTGATTTACGCCGGGATCAGCGTTAATAAACAAAAAAAATATCGAAGGCTAAGTTCTTGGAAAAAAATTGAAATTGAATTGAATTGTTTAAAAAGAAGATTAAAAAGTATAAAATAGTGCAATTTAATCAGCATGTCTGTATTTAGACCTGATTTGTTTAAAAACTGTGTAGCCATCGTCACTGATGGTGGGACTGGGTAAGCAAGGGTGTTTTTTTTTAAATTTTCATGAAAGATGTAATCAATTTAATCAAGCCCTACTTGGCCTAGTTAGTCAACCCTTATTGGAAATTAGGGTTGGCTACGCCAGGGTTTTTGTTAATAAAATTTATAATTATTTTGAAATGTTGTTTTAATTCGACAATTTTATAAAAACTAGATTGATCAGTATAAGTTATTTTTTGGTTTAATATAGAATCGGTCGGGCAATAACATACGAACTACTTACTTTGGGTAAGTTTTCAAATTTTTTAGAATTGTTGTGTATCGAATAGAAGAACTCGTCAAAATTGTTTTCATCATAAATGATAAAATTGCATAACATCGTTTTTATATGTACAGTTTCCATCTCCATCATGCTTTTTACATTTATTGCTTTTCTGACAATAAATTTAGTAAAATTTTGACAGGGGCCAAAGTGGTCATCGCTTCACGAAGTGCTGAAAAACTTGAAACAGCTGCAAAAGAATTTTCAAAAGTTGGATCTGGGGATATTACAACAATAACATGTAACATTCGAAAAGAAGATGAAGTCAAGTAAATAAACAGAAATTCATTGTGTTATTTATTTATTTGAATCATTATAAAAAATAATTAACGCTTATTCCTATTACCAGGGCATTGATAAAAGGCACACTAAAGCAGTATGGAAAGATAGATTTCCTTGTGAA
The DNA here is from genome assembly GCA_034696425.1 of Isotoma viridis. Lineage (NCBI taxonomy): Eukaryota > Metazoa > Arthropoda > Collembola > Entomobryomorpha > Isotomidae > Isotoma > Isotoma viridis. Next base: position 14,329 of record JAQGAA010001154.1, on the reverse strand, counting down.
TAATGGAGGAGGCCAATTTCTATCACCATTGTCTAATATACCACTCAAGGGATGGAATGCCGTTATTGAGACTAATTTGACTGGAACTTTCCTTATGATGAGAGAAAGTATTTACAAATTAAGAGCATTTTTTATATAGCTTTTACTGTTTTTTTGTTGAAGTAAAAGTTCCAATTTTTCAAAAGCCTATGACCAGTGGATGCGAGAAAATGGGGGATCTATTGTTAATATAATTGCTGATATGTGGAGAGGCTTTCCAATGATGTCACATACTGGTGCAGCCAGAGCTGGCGTTTTAAATCTTACTAAGGTAGATTTCATTCTCTATATGTAAAAACAAGTTAAAATATTCAAATTAAAGATTTAATTCAATCTTTTGTTTATTAGAGCGCATCTGTAGAATGGGCTTCGGAAGGTGTTCGGGTCAATTGTGTTGGTAATATAAATTATTAATTGTTTTAATTTTTTTTTATCAAATTAGGGATCCATTTTCCCAATAAGTACATAGGATTTGACAGCAAATATCTTTCTTTGTAAACTTTTAGCACCGGGAGTAATACAATCTCCAACAGCCGCAGCAAATTACAACGTGGATGTGTTTGATGAAGCTAAAAAGATATTACCCCCTTGGAGGACTGGTCGACCTGATGAAGTTTCCGGTGCAGTCTGCTTTTTACTTTCCCCTGCAGCTAGTTTCATAACCGGAACTTGTGTCAATGTTGATTGTGCTGGAAGCCTTTACTCGTCACTCTTTCACCGTATTGAAGGTGAATGTTTAACATTCTTTATTTCGTTGATAACTTTAATTTTCATATGTATATGAAATATATGAGATTTCAACGGTTTTTGATTTTTTTCGATTTGACAATCAGTGCTTCGAATTTTCAATAAAAAATGTTTCTCTAAATGTTGAAAAAATTTATTTTAATTTTTCAGAGCATGATAAACTACCAGAGTACAAATGGATACCTGATCCACCCCAACCAGAAGATAAGCCTAAGAATACTAACAAATCTAAGCTGTGATGAACTTTTAGTATGCTTATAGATAAATTGTAATGTTAATATTTATTACAACTGTATACGTATGAAATAAATACAACATTTAATCATTTTCACCAAGTTTGTTAAAGATTTTAAAATATCTTAATGTTGACTACTTTGTGGTAGCACATCTGAAAGGTAAATCAAAACATAAAAAACTTTATTTTGCATGATGCTCAGTCAAATCTGCTAAAATTTCAGAAAATAAACGACTACAGCTTTAACTTTGACCCAGGGTCCTGTTGTGTAATAGATTTTTTCACACATTTGCATAGACGGATGCATAGGCACGCATTTGCTTATTTCTTACGTTACAACATGCTCATTATCAGGCTTAATTTCAACAAAAGTCAATGAAAATAAAAATGCCATGACCATTAATTTCAAATGTATAAAAAACTTTATTGCATTTTTAGAAGCTTCAAGAAAAATTGCATATTGCAAGCTGGTTTTAATTCTTGGGTCATATAGGTAGCTTTGTCGTTGAATTAATTTCCCATAATTTTAGGTGCAAATTGAAAACTGTCTGTCTATACAGTCCTTTTAAATGTCCAGCAACATCTAAAAAACTTATATGAAATTATAAAGATCTCAACAGTTTTGGAAACATTTTTACTTTTCCGAGCAAAGACAAGCAAATAATTTAAAAAATATTGTAATCAAAATCCACAATAATGTAATTTTTTTACTCTGAAGACGATTTGAGAAAGGTAGAAAAGCTTGAGAATAAAAACGGTTTTATAATTTCAATATAAAATAGTCCTCACTACCCGTTAAAACGATAACCGAAATTAAAAAATTAATGATGAAATAAAGGGTTTTGCTATCGATCACGACACAATTAAACATCTTGAGTTGGAAACGGTGTAATATATCTCCGTGATATCATGTGTACATTTGTTTAGCAAATAAATGCAAAACAAGTCAAGATTCAAATAACAGCTAATTTACGGAAATTGTAATTAGGCTACTCTGCAAATGAGAAGCGTGAATCACAAATTAAACAAAAAGTAAATTGAAATTTAAAACAAAAAATTTTAATAAATGTTCTTTTATTTTAACTTTTAAAATTCACAAAACTTGCCACAAACCGTAGATAATCATCATTTTCCAACTGTAATTAATTGGCAGCGCACCAGAAACAATTTCGTTCACAGGGTATGAGAAGTTTCTTTTGAATGCTGAATTGTAAATGTTCTCTCGGGTAGGTAAATCAAATCCTAAAAATGTGTTTGTTTTTATCTAAATGCTAATGCTATATAATTTTAAACCTTTAAATATAACCAATTAAATAAAAACTTACTTTGGTAGTAAGTATTAATATTGCCCCAAAAGTAGAAGTGATAAAGTGGTATCCTAGGATTAATAATTGTTGAAGGGTTCAAGGGTCGTCTAAATCGACACCAAAGCATATCCCCATCAATGTCATAATCATCCAGCTCGATCCTCTATCATTAACATTATTTCATTAAAAGCCTATTTAATCAAGATGAAAATTTTCATAACAAAAAGTAATTTAATTGAAACCTCATTATGCTGATAAGGAGGTAATTGGAGATTTTCTATCAGTAAATGACCAAGTTTTGCTCGTCCACGTTCCAAATAACAAACAGTCATATCAGCTTGAACAAGATTGTGAAAGTCATCTCCGAATGCAACTGCTAAATAGGACTTAAAAATTTCCCAACATTGATTAAAGGTCTCAGAAATTACCAAATTATAGCTAATTGACCACAAACACGAGATATAAGCATCATACCTTGTTATTTGTTATTCGACCCCCAATCGTAAATTCAATTTCCCTTTTGTCTCGGAAATCCACATTGTATGAAAATATTAACAGAGAATCCCGAGCCACACATGGGTTTGTTTCCTGTGAACAAACTCGGAAGCATGCCATTGATGACCCACAAGCATAAGTACTTATCGCTGGATAAAACTCAAACTTTAATTTAATTGAAATAATTAAAAGTAAAGATTATTCAAAGCACACTTAATTGTTCAAAAGCTTACGAAAAGGGTTGAATGACAAATCATTTGATGGAATTATCCAATAATGAATTCCTCTTAAAATGCTTGCTCTATATAAAGATGTCCAAACTTTATATTCAATCCTCAAGAAATACAGGTATTTTAATAGGAAGAATTTACATCTGAAGTGTAACCGTACATAAATCGGATATCCCCAGCCTCAGCATCAGGAGCTGTCCAAACAAAACTAACATTTCCGAGTCTAACAGGTCTTCCTTTGTCTACAACCGTTCCATGAGGTTGACCAAAGCACGGCAAATATTCGAACAAATATGGTAAGTATCGAAATTTCCCTATAAGGCCAACTCCACCTCGGAGGACTTCACCCCCGGAAACTATTCTGCTTTGGACGATTAACCCGTCGAAGTCTCCCCCTTCGATGTAAACTAAAACAAAGACAAATTAAATGTAAATGTATTTACTCTGCAAATTTTAAATTTTGTCTTTTTATAATGAATAAAAATAGTTATTCATAAATTTTATGGGATAATGTAACAACTTGTATAGTAGTGCAGTGGAATCTATCACAATGTCTTTATTTTAAAATCCCATAAATTTCTCATTTACTGCATAAACTTATGCATTTTCTAACGGAACCATAAATTATTCGCGTATAGCTCTTAGCCTTCCAAAAAATAACCATTCATAATAACTACTTCACAAAAAACTCACACCAAATAAAACTATAACGGTCTTTCATTACATAAGACAATTAAAACACCTTAAAAACCAGAATTAGCATAAACCCATTAAATTTACAATCATCATACCATTTAAATCTGAATTTCTCCTGTATCTACGTCCCGTTACATGAATCTTAAAAGGTGGTTCATCAGCAGTAGAATACAAATCCCGTTTCCTTTGCACCAACTCCCTATACCTTCGTCTATTATTCCCTGTCCATGAGTCAAAACCAAAAAACTGTGAAAAGTCATTCGATTCTTTATACTGATCCACATTCCTCGGCACCAGATCAGAACAAGATAGCTCTGTATATCTTAAAACTCCATGACACTCTTTTGAAAGTGCTAACACCACTGTAATCAAACTAAGTGTGATTTCTTGAAGTGAAAGTTTAAAATTCTTTCTCCTTTGAGACTCTGCAATCTTCATGAGACTGTTCGGCCTACTACTGTCTAATAATGGGGACCACATTTTGACTTTGTTTTCAAATAATGATAACAGGATTCAAACACAACTTCATAATATCAGCGATACGTGCTGATCAAGAAGCTTTCAGAATAGAACTGCTAGAAGTTGACATTTTCTAAAGACATGAAATTCATTCAAAAAATTCCAGTGATAACTAGCTTCAACCTGGTTAAGTATACGTGTAATAATACTAAATCGTACAATAATAAGAAATCCACCGTTTTATGGCAAAGGCCTTAATAATAATAGGTAACAGCACATAAGGAATACATTACAAAAAGGACAATTCGGATTTATCCTTGGGTGCTTGAGTGAATTTCATGAGTTATTGTCCTCTTTGAGACTATGTGTGAGAATACAAGTCTATATGGAATCGTTATAATTTGACAAAGGTCGTAGGTCTTTCTTTGCGTGATTCCATCTCAACTGTTAATACGTCGTCTGAGATGACAGTATAAATGCGTTTGGAAGTGACAAATGAGAATTTAAATTTTAATGAGAAACATGTGTACACATTTGTACGTGTATATCAACCTCCTACTACTGATGATGAGTTTGAAAATAATTTGGCAAATAGGGCTAAATCATGAGGAATATTAAGTTTCTTATTTAAGTTCTTTGTTAACTATCTATAACAAATGATATTAAATTATTTCCCAACAATAATGTTTTCACCACGCCGGAAATTGTTACAATTTTATTGCCACTACTGTCATCAACAACAATATTATCACAAGTTCCTTATCTCAATCACGGTATGGACTTTCTCTCTACTGTTTTTAGTAAAAACTTTTGGATTGTATAGGGAGAGATATAAAAATACATTTAGTTCAGGAAGTAAGTTTCATTATTTAGGAGATTTTCAAGAAGCCGAAGACTATGTAAGTACTCTGGATAATTCATGGACTCGAATAAGTGATGGTGTTCATGTATACAGTGCCCACCTGGATACAAGACATACTTCGACTGGAATGAGTATGAATTCGCAGAAAGACAAAAAGAATAATAAATCAGATAAGGAATACCTCTCACTAATTCGTATAATTGGGATAAAACGGGTTCCTTTGCTAAGGGATGTTGTTCGGGTTAATCCAATGAAATGGTTAAGACTCAAAGATGAAACTTACTACGGGGATAAATACTTTTGTAAAATATTTGTACAAAAAATACATGGAAATTCGCACATGGAATCATTCAAAGGAGAACTTCTGACACATCATATAATAGAAGAAGGTGTGAAAAGATTTGCCGGATGTTATTTTAATTGTTATGTAAATTCTACGAAATTAGCCCAAGCTATTTTACAAGAATCTCTTATTTTTGTTGCAATGTACCCGGTAAATGTATCCGGCTACCCGGATAAACTTATCAGGGTAGAAACTAATATGATTGTTCGTCCAAGGGAACACGTACAATTAGGATCATCCAATTCTATTGCAATATGCGTTCGTCCTTTATTCGGGCCGATGGACGATTTGATCAAAGTGGTTCAATTTGTGTCTTACTATCATGCAATGGGGGTGTCTATCTTTAACTTTTATGACCTCAGTACCTCTCCCCAAGTCCGGAAGTACTTAACGAGGAATGAATTATTTACGAAGAAAACTTTAAGTACTGAGGGAGCTATTAGTGTCAATTTGAAGAGATGGAATTTACCAACCGGAAATACTTCTGAATTATGGGATTACGGGTCCCTAGCTGCTCTGAATGATTGTCTATACAGGAATATGAGGAGTAATCATGTAATTTTTGTTGACATTGATGAGTTCATAGTTCCTCAGATAGAGAAGCACGTGGATTTGCACGATTTGATTAACTTTTATGAAACAGTTTCTCCGAATTTTCATCAACTGAGAATAAGGAATACTTTCTTTTGTGAAGAGTTTTGCAGAAACAGTAAAAATAATACTAATAATAATGCAAGGAAACATAACTCTGGCTTTATAAAAGTAAAAAACTCAATTTTACCTATAACCAGGTGTTTGCTAAGGACAAAGCGAGTATGGAATGTTAATTTAAGAAGCAAATTTATTCTCAAGCCCAAAAAGGTTATTTCTGTGGGTCATCATTTAGTAACTAAGTTTTGGGGACAGGTGGTAGACTATAGGTTTAGTAGGAATAGTATTGAAGCTCATGTGGATGTTGCTCTCTTAAATCATTACAGAGAATGTGAATCAATTACAACAAAGAAACATCCTGTTTTAAATAGATTGACTGTAGAGGATACAAAGATTCTTAAATTTGTTAAAAATTTGGATTTATAATAATTCCTTATGGGAACGACGTTACTCCAATAAGGGAATCTTGAACGCTAAGAAATTGTATTTATTGCAGTGAAAGGTAGCTCATTATTCAGCTTCAGAATTTGATAAAAACCATGTAAAAACTTAATGATTACAATAAATAGTCAGTAAGGAAATGATTTTCAATAGTTAATTTTAATTGGCACTTAAGATTTTATTATTGCTTGGAATAAAAGTATAAATAAATTGATTAATATTGATTTCAATTTATCATTAATTCCTACTTGGGAAGGAAGGTTTCAAGTAATTATATTATTTTTAACATATTATACGAAAAAGATCCACACATACCATCAGCTTCAGAATGGCATGAAATTGTATAAAACTTGTTAACTTTGTATTTCAATTGTTAACAACAATACTTCCAAAGAGATGCTTTTTTTAAATAAAAACTTACAAAAATGAAACGTCCATATCTTTACATGCAGCATGAGCTGTATTATCATCATCCGCAACGTCTTCAGCGCTTAAAGCTTCTCCACAAACAGTGCAATTCTTCTGGGGACGATTGTTTTGTTTTCCATTTGTTTGTTGTTCTTGTTGTAATTCATGGTCCTGATTTTCTTGTTGATTTTGTTCGTTTTGTTGATCTGAAGTTTTGAAAAGAAATTGAACGCACACAAAAGTTTTAAAATTAGAATTTTGTTTCAGAAAATAAATTTAATTTAATTGTTTAGCATTTTAGGTTTAGGTAATCCATATTACACGTGTAAGCAAAGCAATCAAGCGAAGGGAATAAATGTTGTAAAGTTTTAAACTAAAGCGTGCGGAAAGATTTATATTACCACAATGAGAATGAAGTTCAGGGACGGAAGGATTTTGTTGAGCAATTTTTTTTACATTTACAAAGATATTGTTATTGATGTATTCAATTTAGAATTTACTTTTTAATCTTTCCACTAAATGTAAATCTGCAATGCCAATCTTCTGAGTGCATTTGAAACATCCGACTCGATACATTATGATAAGAATTCCACTCTGAAATGTAATAATAAAAAATACAACATTCAATGAAATTAAATTCATTTTGAATTCAGACAATAAATATAAATTTCAATAGATATATTATAACAATTAGATTTACCGAAATGGTGACAAACATGACGAGGAACCATACAATTAAAAATGTCACATTATCAATAGCCATTATTATTCTATCTTTATTGTTGTGAGTACTATTCAGGCTTTAATGAAAATGTTGCATAACTTTATCAAATAATCTACATAACTACTAATACCAGCCTTCACTTTTCATTAACTCAAAACCCAAAAAACTATTTGATTACTGATGACAAGACATTTCAAGACAAAAAAAACAAACGCCTTCCACAATTTTTGATAAAGTTTGTTAAGAACTAATCAGTGTGACAGTGACATTTCCTCGTCATGCTACAGGTGACAGGGCTTTCTTATCCAGTAGTAGTAGCAGTATTAGCGTAGTAGCATTACAAGCTAAAATTAAATGATCTCATGCAGTTAATAAATCCTAGAATTGTTCTTGATTCCAACAAAAGTAGTATTTGAGTTGGTACCTACGTGCGTATAGTGTAAGAAGTCAGACATCCGTGACTTCCTGACATTTAAAAGCCTCTTTTTGTGGTTAAGGTACATCAAAAATCAAATTAACAGAGGACATACCTTTATACCTCAAAATCCTCCTCTTAATGTTCATGTTGATTGCGAAAAATAGAAGAATACAAGGCTATTTACAATTATTGACATGAAATAGAAATCTAAAAATCAATACACACACAAATGGTCAACCTGTATGGCAAGCAGTTAAAAACTTTTTTGTTTTTTTTAAGAAAAGAAGAAAAGAATACAAAAAGACATGGAAATGGAATTGAACATTTAGGAATATAACATTATTAGGAAGCAACAGCATCATATTGAATTGGAATTGGAAGTAAAGTTTGTTGATAGTGATGCAAATTTATGTTATATATCATTATTAACTGTCCTTTCTGTTTTTTTAATTCTTAATGAGTATTGATTATTCGTTTTCGGGGTGTACAGGACTCTGAAATAAAAGATAAAAAGTGTTTTCTTTATTTTTGAGTCACATTTTATCTATATCTTTAATCTTCCAAAATTTTAGACTACTTGGCTATAGTGTAATTGGGAAATGGTATAAAGAAAAGGTTTGTAAAAACACGCAAAACTTTTTAGTGCTGAAAAGGTGGATTTTCTGGGTAAAAGCCTTATCATCGCAGGTTATTTATGCTTTTTCCCATATGGACTATATATTATACCCTATCATAGTTTGCATTTCGTTCGTGAGTAGTTTTTTTTAGTATTTAAACACGCCATGTACAGATCGATAATTTTTTTAGCCCTTGTAAAAAATGATTCGCACTTGATTTTTCATTATTCATAATTTTTATTTAAACTTGACATGTTCTTGAATTTTGAAAGTATAAATAGTTAATTTTACTTTAACATTTCTAAAAAAGTTGAATTCATAACCTGAGCCCATTTTGCATAACCTTTGCTATTCAAATGTAATATATCTGGGGTAAAAAGCTCAGGAACGACTTGACCCCACGACTTGGCGAAGTGGGTCCACATGTCAAGAAATGTGACCATGTTACTACCACTACCACCAACGTCAGTTTCATTACTGTAGTTTGTTCCATAATTTGACTTATCCAGTCTAGCAATTTTTAAATTAATATTTGCCACTCGTTGAAAATGCCATGCATAATGTCTTGGGAAAAGTCCTAACAATAGGACTTTTGTTTGAGGTAATTTTTCTCCTAGGGATTTTACAATTTCTTCAACTCCTTTAGCAATGTCATCGTCAGTGTGATTTCCAAATCCAATGTTATTTGTTCCAATGCACAGGACAACTAACTTTGGAGGTGGATTAGTCAACTTTTCCAGTTGCCCGTTTTGAACCCTCCAAAGTGCATTTTGTGTTCTGTCCCCACCAATACCAAAATTTACTGCACCTAATGGTGCATATTCTTTATCCCAAACTGTTTTCCCCCAGTTATCATAACTCCACATGTCTGTTATGGAATCTCCTAAGAAGATTATGGAAATTTTGTTTGAACCGATGTTGCTTTTAGTTTTGTTTAGAGATGTTTCATATTTCCAAGTCCAGAAAGTGTGATTTTGAACTGGCTCTGCTTCCCATGGATTGACACATTGACATTCCAAAAGCTCTAAGTATGTTTTACGTTTGCTTTTATTATATTATGCAGAAAAACATTTCTGACATTAAAAATCTAATTTAAAGTTTGTTTACTTACGTGAAGATAATAATAAAAACCCAAGTGCAGCTATGCTGCTCGAAATCGTTCGAAAATGAAATATCATTGAATCTACTTTAAAATTAAGTGAATCACTAACTCCAAAGCTAAAATGCTGACTGAGTCCCGTCAATCTTGTTTTAGAAACTTGATACTTTTTTTCTTTTCACTAAATACCTAAATTGAAACTGGTTAGATAAATTTTGAAAAAGCACGTATCCTGCGTCAGAATTGTTTAAATATTCCAAATAAATCCAAATTATGACGCAAGTAACCTTTACTACTGTATAGTGTCGATATTATAATTTTTTATTCGTGATTTTAATCCACTACAGTAAGAGCTGAGATAAGTTGTTCTTTTATAGCGATAATAATACAAATTTATCTGATAATATGTTATTTACCTAATTTTATTTCATTTAAATTTTAAAATACATGCATGCACACTTATCTTTGTAAAATATCTGCAATCCTTCATTCAACAGATGAAGTACACACCTTTTTCTCAACGAGAGACTTTGTCAGGAAAGTTAAAAAAATATTTTCGAATAGATCGTCATTTTCATTATGTACATCTACGACAAACAAAATGTTATATGACATTCGTGTTTCACGAGCTCTGAATAAATCACGAATCGTGCTAACATTTTGGATAAAGAATTTTAGATGAATAGACGAAGTTTATTACATTCGTTTTAAACTAGGCATAAAAACTGAAGATCCTAATCCATCTGTAGTACGATATTTTAAAAATTTAAATATAAAAACACGATAAGTACTTAAAGTTTTTTTTTATCCAAATTAACTATTTAAAGTTTATCATTGTTTTTTTATACAAGATAAATCAAACACTTTAAATTTAATGATAAATAATGTATCATCTTCATAAAGTATTATGATACTATTTACAACAATATCTATTTATCAATTAGTGCAATTTAATCCGTTAGCTAGCAAATTAAATCGCATTTGTTTACGCATTAATAATTGTATTTATTTTGAATGAACTTTACATTTTAATAATAGATCTTGTGTGAACAATGGCAAACTTAAAACTAAAGTACAAAACAATCAACCTAAACAGATTGTCCGAAGTGGTGTAAAAAGAATAAAATACTATCCAATTGATAAACTCGGATTTGTCCAAGTTCCAAGCAGCCACAAATACTCCAAATATCACATTACTGCAAACCAATGCAAGCAAGTAGATGCAAATCCATAATCTTACGAGATTGAGCTTTTCCTACATAGGTAAAATCATTAGGTTTAAAATTAATTAATTAATTTACTTATTTAAAAATATATACCCTTAATGTCTTTAGATGGCAAAACATATTATGTATTAAAATATTTCTCACTTTGTTGACAAAGACAAGACCAGCAAGAGCCAAAAATATTCTAGCACATCTCATAGCATTTTCTTCAACTGTAAATTAGTTAAACTTGCATTAAAATATTTAGCTTTAATTTATAAAAAATTATGAATGATGATGACTTACAAATTATGTACACAACAGCATTTGCATTCGATTCAATCAAAGGAAGATCATGTCCCATGTAGAGTCCCACTGTTGAAGCTGTCAATGCCCGGCATCCAAGTTGAAGAACATTCCAAACCTTTTATATTCAAAATTTTGAAACCTAAACTAGAAGTACGACACAACTTAAGAGTTCTTCAATCTTAACGTTAAACTGACCAATTCAACTGTAAGAAGAATGATAACTCCCATTCCAGGTAAATCCTTGTAGAAATCCCATGTCTGGAAAAATCCCAACCCAATAGGTTCCAAACAAATGTCAATATCACTTATGTTATCTGATTCGCCTCTACTCCGTCTGTGGTCATATTTTGAGTGAATCTGAGCCACCCCTTGAATGCCTACTAGCAAGATATAGATTCGAAATAGGATGAAGATAGCGATGCTCAAGGCCAACGGCCAAAGACTTGGAAGTTCTATTCCGAGCCATAAGGAAGCCTGAGGTTGGATATCAGTGTAACCGTAAAGATAAATCACAGTGCTTACAAGGCTTATGTCATTTAGGATGGATAAAATGATCCAGACAATTAAAAGGGATTTCTTTCCCTGCAATTTAAAAATTTGTGTCAGGTTTTTAAAAAAAAACTTGGTGTATTTACATTAACACTATACAAAAGTAGAATTAAAGTTTAAATGATTTTCTATTGATTTTTTTATTTTACCCAAAAAACGACTCCACTCCAAAAGAGAATGCTCAAAAGGGGCCTAAGACAAATCACGAAATTCCATCCAAGATTTCCATAAAAGTCTGACAAAAATAAAAATTTAAATGACTGAATTTTGAGATTAAAGAAAGAAGTGAATAATCAATTTCTTGAGTTCAAAATTAAAATACCAAAGTCCCCGGAGGAGCCTTGAAAAAACTTGGTGAAATTATTCTTTTCAAGGTTGCAATATTGCAGAAGAAGCCAAAATCCGTTGAGTATCTGAAAATGACGATTTTAAATGATTTCAAGTGTTAACCAAGGTTTGGGTTTTTATGTGATTGCTAATTAGATATTTAATACCAAGTCCAAACATCCTGTTGTTATTAAAGCACTCCCAATTGGCTGACCAAATCGATACCAAGATTTCATTTTATTTCGTTAATCAATTCAAATTCTTATCCGATTGATTGAAAACAGAAAATAAGCCGAAAGAAAGGCAGCAATCATGCTTCTTTCTGTACACTTGCTAACAACAAAAGCTACTACTGCAGCTGCTGTCAAGCACTTTTTCTCGAGCTTTAAAATTTATTTGATCCTAAAAGCTCCAAGTTCATTTCCTTAAAATCTCACTCAAACTCAACGTAATAAGTATGACACCGTTGGCATTCTTCCAAAGCGAAGTGAAGTCATAAACTGTCTAAATCTATAAATACGCCCTTTCACCATTATATTATCAGGAGAATATAACCCTTCAAAGACAGAGAAACCTCTCATGCAAATCTGCAAATTGTATGAAACCGAAACCGGAATTCCCAGCAGATCTACATCCTACGATAATGTCCAAGCGATATTTTAAGTTATGAATTCAGCAAAAATTCAGCCTTCTTATTTTTTTTGGATCAAAGTAGTACTTAAAACAAATTGTAATTTTTATATGATTCACATTTATTCCCGGAAATAAAAATAGAAAAGTACAAGCAGAATCACGTAATCATTTAGATCGTTTTTTTCCTTTAGGCTTCCTAGGGTCCCCCCAAGCCCCACTATCGTCTATGCTGATTCTTTTCGCAGTGGAAAATTTGGAAACTGGCTTATTTGTATCGTGCTTTGCAATATAAAAAGAAACAATAATTACACCGAATATAAAAAGATTTCCTAGGGTTGCTAAAACCACTAGGATTGGGACTGCAAAAGGTCTGAGGAAAGGAATAAATGGGGCACCGAACAAAACAAACGCTAACGAAAACAAAAAGACTAAAGAGGTAATCAAGGTCAATAGGGGGTTATAATAATAATACATTATGATGATTAATATACTTTTTCGATCTTAATAATTTAGTACATCAAAAAAATACAAATCTAATATTATTAAATGCAAATTAATCTGTAACAAAATATTCCTTTTCAAAATTTGCAAAGTCTTCTTCTGTAAAAACACTCTTTTCTTCTTTCTTCTGCTTCTTTTTCGCTTTTTTATTAGATGTGCCTGGAAGATTTCCGTATTTCTTTGCGTTCTTCGAGGAGAATTCTAATGCTTTAAGAATCTTTAGGTTTTTCTTTAACAATTGTTCACCAGAAAGCTTATTCTTCTTTTTTTCGATTGACTTTAGCTTTTCTGCAATTCAAAAAATGTTTTAGAATTATTAGTAATTTAGTTAGTTACTAAGTAATTTACTTCACACTATGACTATCACACTTATTTCAACTACCACTACAGGTTAATTCATATTTTAAATTTTAAATTATCATCCATTACTCAGCAATAAATTATTAGAAACTCTAGAAATTGAATTAAGACCCAATGAAGAGTTTGGCATTTTTAACAAGTTTTAAATTTTTGAGGTATTTTTGAGCCTCAAAAATACCTCAAAATTTGAGGTCAGTACACAGTACCATTTTGCCAAGCTTTTTCAAAAAACAATACGGTTGACGGTGTCAACTTAAAAAAAAGTGACACCGTATTATTTAGTATTTCCTTAACCAAAATGTCAATTCAAAATTGAATATTCATAGCATATAGGTGACGGTTATCCAAATAAGATCAAAGATATAAAAATATTTAAAAATCAAAAAAGACTTACTTTTTCCCAACTTCTTCAATGTTTTTTCCAAAGGCCCTGGAGTATCTTCAGAAGTGTCCAGTGCCTTACGCACAATTGCTGCTGACATTTCTCACTTATTTCATATAACTGCACCTGTTCTTTTATCCAAATTAATTTACTTTTTTTAAAACAACTATTAAACAAGAAAACCCCTGTTTTCTAACACTAAAATTCATTAACAGATTAAAAACACACGTGCAAGCTTTTCTAAAGTATTCACCACCAGCTGAATTCTTAAAGTTACCAGAAAATTGTGCAT
>JAQGAA010001153.1:0-17014 GCA_034696425.1 Isotoma viridis | reverse complement strand
AAATTTCCCATGTTTTACAAAAAAAAACTTAGAAATATTTTTGCGATTTTGGCCAGTGCCCCAGGAATCATAATGTATGCAGCACATGTGAACAAAGTAATTTGACGTTCCAACCATTTAAATTGAACTATTTTCTTGGTAAAGCTTAGTTGAAATTACAATCCTCTCAAATATCATATTCCAAACACATTTGAACCAATTAACTATTGATAAAAGTTAATCTTCCAGTATTTTCTAAACATTATTGAATCAACAACTTGAGCCTTTTATCTTCAATACTTACACCAGATTGGACTAAATAAGAAATTCCCGTTTCCCAAATAACTTTTTACAGTAATTAATGATATACACACAAACCAAATAAAACACATTTTTAAGAATTGAACTTTATCATCATAAAGAAGGTTCTCTCCATGCATTGAATTTTGCTTATAAATCTTAAAAAGCTAAGATTTTTCATATTTCAAAAACCCAAATGAGTTTTCCAAATGTTACGAGTTGTTCTTACAAGTTCCAACTTTTCCAGCCTCCATTCCAGAGTTTTTTTCCAAAGGTTGTTTATAGTAACAATATAAAGTTGAAAGTTGAGGAAAAAAGTATCACGATTTATGATAAAAATGCATTAAATTAAACCCAAAGTAAAATAATGACAATTTCTGTAAGTTTGACTAACAAATATTGGAAGAATGAAGGATTTTTATTTAATTTTGATACTGTTGATGAGCTTCTACATCATCACAGACGCTCATTCTTCACACCATCATGATGATGATGATAGTACTACCGATCCATTTGCAAATTATACCAACACCTCGGGTAAATGTTTCCGAAGAGAAAGAATAAACATTAGTTAAAAGTTGTAAAAAATACCATGAGCAATATTCCATCGTCATCCATTTTAATTTTTTCCAGAATTGAAATGCCACACTTGTCACGGAAGCGAAAACCATTGTCACAAAACTGAGGAAGGGGCATTGAAATTCTGTAAAGAAGATTTTGCTAATCAAACAAATGTGGATGGAATTCCTAGACAATATGGTAATACCATTTTATTTGAGTTAACCTTTGACACGCAACTTTTAAACTATTTTTTGTGAAACTGCTTTCCACTAGAAAAATGTTAAATAATAATTAACAACTTTAAATATAATTCTAACTTTCTTTACTTGTCTATTAAAGTGTGTGCTAACAAAACGAATAAAATTGATGATGGACAAATGAGCCGCTATTGTTATGACAAGTCCGCAGTCATAGCCAACGGCGATATGAATAAATGCAGTACAACATGCGAATTGGTAACCGTTTGCTTCTGCGATACGGACGGATGCAATTTGGGAGCTAAAGGTGATTACAAGTGCGAGGAGAAAGCCCGTTCCAGCCGACGGGGTCAAATGTCAATGTGGCTCTTCTTCACATTCCTTTTTGTGGTCCCTTGGTTAACAAGTGTCATCCTTCATTGAAATTGATGGCTACTTTCTCTCATTAATCGCGTGTCTAACTTCATGCATCCGTGGAATTCTAAGCAACATTACACAAGAACAAACCCTAGTATTGCTTTTTATTTTTTTTAGAAAATGAGGATTTCAAATGAGCTGATTTAAAATTCAAAGCAATTTCAACAATATAGTGTCAATAAACCAAGTGTAGTTTTTACGAATGTAAAGTAAACTCGTCACTAATATTGAATATTATTATGATTTATAAATTATGGCAAGTCGTTATAATGGGCATAACTAAGCAACTAAAAAATGTTATTACGGTCACAATGTACAAGATGAGAACAAAGAGTCAAAGTTTACATCATTTTGTGTAAAAAATTGTCCTAACAATTATTGCATGCAGGAAAAATTGCTAGCAAAACCAATAAAAGCTATTGGTGGAAGAATCAATCGTTATAATATTAAGACTAGTCCGGAAATCAGTGGCATTCTAAACAACATTACACAACAATAAGCAGCATTGTTTTTATTTAGAATATGAGACTTTCAAATGGGCTTAAATAAAAATCTCACCGTTTTTAGAGATTTAAAATTGAAAGCTATTCAACTATTACCTAATTCATCTAACCAAATAAATTTTTAACGGATATAAAATAAGCTTATAAGCTCACCACATAAAGATTGCATGCAGGGCTCAATAATGCATAGGCAATCACGGCAACTATAGAGATCGTAAATTATTGAGAGAAAATGTTGTTGTGGTAACAATACATTTATGAGATGAGAAAAGAGAGTCAAAATCAAAGAGGGTCAAATTGGTTTTTTCATTAGTTCTCTAGAACCCTGTGAGAAAACAACTCCAGAATCAGTTAGAATTTCGAATAATCACGACACAAGGGATAGAAGAAACTTAGGATTGGAATCATGTTAAAGAAAGTTCCTTTGATGTCACTCCTGGTGACCCTCTACATACTCGGATCCATGAATACTGTCTCAGGTTTAGTAGCAAGTCTTTCATTAAAATCAAAACCAATTAGGATACAGTGAAATCTAACTACCGACACTAATTTTTAACTTGCAGGCTTGAGATGTCGTCAATGCGATGGTGCTAAAGGGAAATGCAAAGATCAGCAGGACACTGGAAGAGTGGGTATATGTCCAGGTATGTATATCTTACAGCCAATGTCAAATCTTTTGTCGGTTTCGATCTCTCTTATTAGCTCATTCTAATGTTTCTATGAGTTCTTGTTGTAGATTCTAATATGAGTTTTAAAATAAATTACTTTTACTTTTCTAGAGCCTGGTTCCTGTTTGTACTATAAGACAGATACTGGAACTTCTGTTCGTGGGTGTGTCCCTGGAGAAAAGGACGGATGCAAACTAAGACAAGACCCTTTCGTTGGTGCCCAAACGAATATGTGTTTCTGCAATACGGATGAATGCAACAAAGACCCACCAAAAGGCTATTCCATTTCTAAAGCTTCCAGCCGACTGAGTCAGATGTCCGTGTGGATCTTCTTCGGATTTCCTGTTGTGGTCACTTGGATAAGTTCTCTTCTCTACTAGATTTCATCCCTAGTGCCATTCTAACAAACACTACGCACCACACCCAATTTGATCTTTAATACTATAGCTATATAACTACTCAAAACGACTAAATCTTATTGAGTATGCTCTCTTATTCCAAATTGTACTATTATGTAGTCTGTCATGTCATGTAAATTTGTCTCTCATCTACCTAGTTTTTAATTCAATTTCTTTGAAATCATATTCAACCCAATGCACAGTTGAAACTTCTGTGTACTGTATTTTATTCAGATGTGGATTTTAAAAGAACTGAAATAAAATAATGTCTGATTTATGTTTATAAAATAATTCCAGGTATTTATCTTTTACTTTATTCCCTAAGAATCTTATCCATAAAAGGTATTTATGATAAGCATAATAAAATTAAGCATCTAAAGCTAATTCGATAAAAGTTAGAAGATTATCTTACTTATTAATCGTTAAAAATTATATTAAAAAGTTTTACAATAAGTGATCAAAATATCTAGCTTGCATTTCTGAAGCATAATAGATCATATAGCACAGCATAAAATGCATATTTGGGATGATTCCAATGGCTGTGGTTACGATAAGACCAATTAATTAATTAATTAATCAAGCTCTGCTTACTTAATTTTATTGTTAACTAGATGTTCCCAAAGCATTGAGCTTAAATTACTTTTATCATTTGCTCAATACAAAACCCCGATTAAATATTCCAGGAACTTTAACTCTTGAATTTATACACTCTCCCTTATGGGAATATTCTTTCAAAAAATTCCATAAAACACTTCTATTTTTATACCCCAAGCCATTATTGTAAAACTCCTTTTCGCAAACCAGCATTGCATAAAACATGTTGCATATGTAGCAGCCCTTGTAAATATGTAACAGGTTCATTTTGCATAATGAGTTCTGACTTGTTCTTCACAACAATTTATTAACAAGGAAGACTCCTCAAAGCTAGTTCTTTTTTATATGCACTTAACGAGTTATTTCGCAATATCATTCACAACCTAAACACCAGTTCATAAACAACACAACACTATCCCTCAACCCAAATCAATCCTCTAGAAAACCCCTCTGACCTCCAATTACTTCTAAACAATACTAGCAACCCAAGTACAAAATGTGAAAAACAAGTCACTTTATCTCTTATGAATAAAGAGTACAAGCTAAACGAAGGCTAATTAACATATAATGCTAATAATACGAATAACATATGCATATAAAACTAACTCATCATACTCAATCCTTTTTCTAATGCTAAATAATAAAAGCCAAAAAATAGTTAATAATATTCAGACTGGATAAACTGGTTTTATAAGAGAGAGAGGGAAAGATAACCGATGTGAAACAATGAACAACAACAACCACCAACTATAGTGAATAGGGCAACTTCTTTTCAATTAAAAAAAATTCAGATTTATAGCTTTGTTTGTGACAAGTTTAACTTTTTTGACTGATTTGCATTTACACATACACGTCAAGAGTAGTATTTGATGAAAAGTTAACTTGCTACACATATGAGAAATGCATTACTTGTCTATACTTCGGGATAATATGGGAAGAACTAAACCGGTTTAATTGTGGATATTGTACCCACTTGGGATCTATTGCTATTAATAACTCTAGTTGAAAAAGCTACTTTGCATGATACACAACATTCTAGGATAAAGATTATTAAACTTTTTTATATTATTTTCACAAACCCATTTACATCATCATTCAAGGATTTTTAGAGTTATAAAAAATTCAGAATAAGCTAGGCTCAGCTATTATTTTTAATAGGCTTGGCTTGATGTAAATCCATCCCATTTAGGGCCATTTGTGAGCTAGAAATAAATAAAGTTTGTAAATCTTTACTTTGTTTCTTCAAAAATCCTGGATATTTTTCAATCTCTGGTTCAGTTGTTAAAAATTCATTAGAATTAATTATTTTATAAAAAAATGTTTCAAGATCTAAAAAAAGAATGAAATTGAATTTTTTGAGCTTTGTAAGCAAGAACTGCTCTTTAGAATCATATAATATACACGCATTAATTTAATAGATGATCCTTCAGTCATCTAACCAAGCTACTGAAAAAATAAATAGCCACCGATATTAAACTCAACTTTTAATTCTAAAAAACAAAGTTTTGCAAAAACTTCAACTTTTCAATTTCTATAAAATTCTGTCTTTATCATCCACATAAAACTCATTCAAACTCATAAAAATCAGTTATTATTCCCTAGATATGGGTAAAACTTAATTGTATTAAGTCTTATCACTTCCCAGACACTAAACATCATTTCATATCATATCATACAAACTTAGAAAAACAACTTTTTAAAAACACTGATAACAATATTAATTAACAATGAAACTGATACAAATAAAACTACTAAAACCTTGAACATAGGACACCTTTTGTATAGGACTATTTGGTCCTTTTTAGACATCCATAAAAAAACCACATATAAGACGACTTTCCGTATAGGACGACTGTTCTATACGAAAGGCTGAACTTAAATTAACAGTAATCTAATTATCTTATCAATAACATGCCTAGATAATGTGCATTATGTAAATCAACTGTAAAGAAATATTGATTAGTCTTGTGTCTGGCTGATACATAAACTGGTAAAGATTCACTGGCTTCAAAAATAATATTTTGAGATGGAAACTGGGATTGATTCTGATTAATCTTAAATTGTGATAAACTAATGAAAATTTTTTTCTACTAATGTACCTAATTATTCATAAACCAGAATAAATTTACCTTAATTAAAACCTTAGATAAGACGACTTTGTGTATAAGCCGATTTGCAAAATTTCGCTCTGAAAACCTCGTATAGGACGAGCTTATGTTCAAGGTTTTAGGGTAATTCATTCACTCTCATAAATCAAAAACATTATTAAACAAGCAGTTTTCTCCCATAAAAACTTATATTGCTAATTGCATATGCCAGTCTTATCCTTACTTCCAGTCAAAAAATCAAATTAACTCGAAAAATTTCATAATTTTTTGAAAACAACATAAAAACAAAATATGAAATAAAAAGTTTATGATTTGATAAATACTAAAAAGCCATGTGGCTACCGGCAAACAAAATCTCACACCACCACCACCATATGCCAAATATAAAAGAACTAAACTAATTAATCAAAACTTCTGATACTGATTCCTTCACATAATCAAAGAAAAACAATTTAGAAGCACTTACGTAATAAGCGTATAAAAAATGCATGCATTTCTTTTTAATTATATTCAATCCCAATTGGATATAATAGTGAATAAACAATAAGGATTCATCTTTCATTATACAAATAAAAATGCTTTAAAGGAAGGATTATTATTTTGCACTCTGTTATCATCAGACCAACTCATTTATAATTCATTTTTATCATTATCACCCTTGCTTATATTGCCAAAGTCTCTTCACGTCAGAATGTGTATTATATTAAATTTAGTTTCGGAACAAATGTCTATGTTGTCTATGTTGTTTTTGGAATGGTGGTGTGACATAAGGTAATTATTATTTAGAACAGACAAAAACAATATCAAGGTCAAGTGCAATTTATATTAAAATGTATTCCAAGTTCCAGTTGGCGGGTTGCATTTTCTAATAATGTAATTGTGTGTGTAGTCTACATACAACACCAGCTTTATTAAAGTTTATTGCAATCAAGCGTTTAATTATTATGTAATAGCGAATGCAAATTTACAACATAATGAATCAATTATTATCAAGATAGAACTGTTTTTGTGGCTTGTGTGGTTCAAGAATGGTTATATTGCTGCACTTGAGAAATCATGGTCAGATTTTTTTCTATCTTAATGTTTACGTAATTTTGGAATAAATAAAAATAAATTTCAACTTAAACTTTAAAATTCTGATTCCTTTTCGAACTTGATTTTAAAAAAAATACTATTGTTATCAATAACCCGTTTTAAAAAATACGCGTATTCCTTAATAAGTTGTTCCTCCTTAAAAGCTTTTGATACTTTTTCAGTAATTACTATGCGCTTCGAAATCTTTTCTACAGTTTTGCAGCGTTTTAGCTTTAGCCTTCGGAAAGTTGACCTACAAAGGAAGGGGGCGAGGGGTCCATGCTACTAATATCTCATTTCCCGAGATACCTAACTGTGCCAATGCGACTTATTTGAAGTTAATCAATTATTTTTTTAATCCCCTTCCTCACAGTTTTATGCAAATCTGCCAAAATCTCAAACAGTGTTTTTACCTTAAACAAACATTATACTGTACTCATAATATCTTTAATCATAGCTTTGAAGTTGAAACAAATCCAGATAACAAGTAGACTGTTTCTAGACACAGACAATTCACATACAGGTATGATGGTCATATGAAAGGAACTCATTTACAAAATATAAAAATAATTATAATAAACCAGTCTCACTTGTTTTTTTCTTATTTTGATGGCCTTTTTTTTATTCCTGTTGTTATTGCAATTTGCCAAGAGAGATGGTTTTACAAAAGTGAGAGAAGATTCATCCAAATGATAATAATATATGCATATGACGGTAACACTCTTTTTTATGCGTTTAAACTTGAAGTAGATATTGAAAGTCAAGCGAAGGGAAATCATCGTACGATGTTATTGAAACACATCAGTTCTTTCTGTCTTCCTGTGAATAACAAAACTTTTATCATGTGGACCAATAAATGACTTGCATTCCTCCACACGCCTCCAAAACTTGTTTCTCTCATTAATTAAAATTGAGATTTTAATTAAGGGACCATTCATAAAACGCACTTTCAATTTTTTATTCAATTCAGAGTGATTTTTTTAAGCCCAGATTAAAACTTGAAAATTACTAGAGAGAGAACCGAGAGAGGTTCCACTGCTGAACGCTGGGAGCGACATTTTAAATCCTTTTAAACGCTTAAGGGTCATTCTGGAGTCTCCAAATGCTATTTCGGCTGACCTTCTATGTATAAGCGATCATAAACCTTTCGCCCAAGGCACTGCAAGGCATTTTAAATCCTTTTGTCAACTTTCTGAGCTGACTTTTGAGCGCTGTATGCGACGCTGGAAGCTTTGAGTGCTTTAAAAAGTACGTTTTTCGTATTCCCGTGTCCAAGGGTATGGAACCTTTGACAAACGCTAATAAAACCCCTCCTACCCTTTTATACATTGTTTTAAACCATTTAATGAAATCTTTTCCATCCTCACTCCCAAATCGAACCAAATAATCGTGCATTCTCCACAGTTAAATCCAAATTCCAATAAGAATATTGTAAATCGCACTCTTTCATTGACTCTACTCATTAGATCTCACAAGTGCATATAATCACAATTGATTTTATTTCAGGTACATTTCATTATCACATATTTTCTCCAATTCGAATAACAACATTGTTTATATAAATCCCACACTTGTGTAACCTTTCAAAGTTAAGCTGTTTCTAGTTTATTCGTTTTAATACCCACACACTACTACCGATCGGATATCGGTTACATAATTTGCAACGCAACGTGCAGCAGGAAATAAAATCGGGAATAATTTAATCCCCATTCTATTTACAATACTTCACACGCTTTTCTTTTTTTGCCAAAAAAATGTACTTGTCAAGGTTGAAAGATTTCCAGTGGTTTCCTTTTATTATTAGTAACAACAACAATGAATTGGATCAATGACAAAAAAATCTACATATTGAGGAGATACCAAAGAAACACTATTATTGAGATAACAATATAAAAGCTCTTATTTGTTTTAAAAAAAACTTTTATACGCTGAAACCAAGATCACACTTTTTTATATTTAAATTCCCTATGGATGTGATTAAAAGTGTGGGACTTTGTACACAAAAACCTTTCAATCAACCATTATAAACAATTCATTCTTTTTGAATAAAATTCCTTCATTAAAATTCCACTTTCAGTTCTACAACAGGTTTAAATACAGCTATGTGCAATAATGTTTATCCATTTTTTTAATTAAAACAATTAAAAGTACCTGGAGGAGGAAATGGAAAATTTTATGTAAACTTTTGGAATTTTTTGTATTTTTTGCAAAAATACATAAATAAACTTAACGCATTATATTTTTAAATCCCATTAAAGTATGCAATGCATAACAAACACAATACATTTTATTTAATGCATGTGACGAAAATCTTTTCAAAATTAAAATTAAAAATCAGAATACGCAATCTAAAATTTAAAAAAAAGTTTTAAAATATAATACCGTGGGTGTGGGCACCTTTCATTACAAAAACAAACCGAGTTCATACCCCGTGTTTTTACACAGATAAACATACAAAGTCATTCCTATATTTAGTGTTGAAGACTTTCGAAGATTGTCCCTAGGGAGTGTTTTGACACAACTTGGTACATTTAACATTCATGCTAATGAGAATGATAATGGTGGTGCCACTTTGGCCAAGATTTCTCAAACCGACAACACTTTTTATTTATCCCATCCCTTGATATAATTCTTTCTTTCAAACGTAAAAGGTGAATGTTTCTCTAGTTTTGGCTATGGATCTTATCCTTTCTGGCGCCATCAGAATCTTTACAGAAATCGAAATTCTTTTAGTTGGAACCTTCTTTTATTCATGCTAAATATAAAGTATTGCGATTCGTATCATCAGGTGCATTTTTCAAAATGTGATTTCTCAGGGCTCGTTTGACCTTTAGTAAAAACCAAAGTTTCTTCAAAATTCTTAGAAAGGTTACATTGTTAAATTAATTCAGTGAGAGTATATAGGCTTTTATTCATGCATTTCACATTTAATCCATGTAGGAGGAGTCTACAATTTCATTCAGTTCCAAGAATTATACACATTAAACACATGTATTTGACAATTGACATGACCCAATTGACAGTTAAGTTTAAAAAGTAAACAAGATAATTTACTTTTAAAAAACAACAAAGACCCTGACTAGCATGGTTGACAAATATTTTAAAACCCCAAGGATTTCTAACCTTTGGATTGTGTTTAATTTGTATGGATGTATCTAGCCTAGCTCTAAGTATTTTTCAGTATGTTTAAAAGACAGCTGTATGCAAATAATGTGTTGGATATTGGATGAACATCAACTTGTCATTACATCCTTGACTGAAATACGAGATGATACAAACATTTTAAATCCTTTACTTCTAAAAATCTCAATGAAAATTTTGTTAAGCCTTTGAAAAGGCAGGGTTTGACCTCAAAAGTAAGAGTGGTCTGAATTTCTGAAGCCCGGCTATAGAGAAAACATAACAAATTAACTTTTGCTTTCTCATCTCTAAACATTTCCCAGGATTCACACTTTCTAAATTTACTCAATCCAGTTTATAAGCTGATTTTTAAACGGTTCTGTTCTGTGAGTTGAAATTCAAATAAGATTTGAGTTTATCAATGATCTAATCTTAAATAGCCAAGACAAGGATTATTTAAATTTGTTTAACTTTTAATTTAATATTTAGTTGCAAACTTTAATTAAATACAAAGAAAATGCTTCTGGCTCTATTTTGAGTTTCAACAAATAAGCTTACAAGATCGGATACAGAATTAAAAGGGAACGTGCAAAACTTTTCTTAACTTTCCCTACTGTAAATAAGCAAATATTTTCAAAATAAAACCAATAAATACAAAACTAAATACGGTAATAGGTGAGAAGATTTTTATATTCTATAAAATACAGCTATCAGGCTTTGGATATAATTCGTACCTAGTAAAAATTAATTTTTCTGAATGCCGTATGCTAGGAAAGCTCATGTGAATTATGGTTATGTTATAACTTTATAACCTGTAATAATTATGCCTTTGACATTAAATAATGATTACCATTAAACTGTTAGCAGTTCAAAATCAATTCAAAAATTTATTATTTTGTTTAAAAAAATAATACAACAAGAATTAATATTATTACTTCGCATGGAAGCTACTCAATAAATACTCCATTAGTCCATAGTCCATGGTCCATACTCCATAGTCGTCAATAAATACAAACAAATCACTTTGTAACTTTAAGATATTGAGGATTGCGAAATTGGATGAATTATTGTTAAACGCAATTTTTTGATTTAGCTGACTCTCTAACTGAATTTTTTAATATCATTACCAATCAATCTTACTAAGTCCCCAATCCCAACGGTTTTAAAAAATCAATTAGTCTTGCAAAATCAAATTCTATACAAAGAAATTAAGTACGTACGAAAAGGGCATTTGATTTTTTACACGCTAGCAAAGCCCAAATATTCATTAATAAATAACGAATCAATTGGCCATTTTACTGCAGAAGTTTCGATGCCCAAAAACCTTCCAATCCCGTTTCTGACAATGAGCATCACAATAAAATGCCATTTTACACTTGACACATTTCAAAACTGCATTTTCCAATCCACAGTAATTACACAAACAATCAATTCGTTCTTCAGGGTGCAAAATGACTGATCCTTGAATGGAGCCATCCACCACCAACTCAAATCGCTTCTCCTTCGAAACCTTGTCCACAAACGTAAACAAATATGGATTGGTAATGCTGAACTTGCCCCCAGTCCCAAAAATCTTCTGAATATCCAATCCTTCGGCTTCGGGGTTGATTTTAGCGTAATCCAAATTTTGAATATGACATTGGGCAACGTCTCCAGTGATGTCTTCACAAATTAGCGACAGACTGATTTTGTTATTTGTATCATTCTCATTTACAAATTGATACACATGCTCAACCGATGTCAACTTCAAAATACGGCCTTCACAATTGACCGTGCCCATTATCATTTCTTCAAAATACATCGGTTTTAAAGATGCTGATGAAACTCCTGGAGATTTTTCGCAAACCATCTTAATCTCTTCAAACATTGATAATTTCTCAGCATATTCCAGACGCTTTTGGTCGTTTTTAAAGTAGAGAAGGCTTCTGTGGTCCAAAAACATTTTTCGAATCATCCCATCTTCACAGTCCAATTGAGTTTTCCGTGGCTCAGCTTTTGAAATTGAGGCTTCAAGTATAAATTTCAAAGCCAAAAATTGATCTTTATCGCTGACATTACAAGGAAGAATCAAGTTCTCGGTCTGTAGTCCTTTTTTGTATGCTTTCTTCATCGTATTCACAGCTCGAGTAAATACTTTGCAACATTTTGCTTTCGATTTATTCAAAATTTCAGAAGTTGTCACAAATCCAATTTCATACCAAAATTTAGGCACTTGCCTTTCGCTTGGATCTGCAAGAGTCAAAAAAGCCATCCAAGCGTCAATCCGTTCGCCAATTGTGACTTTTGGAGCCCGTTTTAAGAAACAGGCTTTGTTGTACAAAATTTGCAAACTTATAGGAAACTTTTCCACAGCTTTGTTACTAGCTTGAACTCCTTCTTCATATCTTTTAAGAAACCCTAACATGGAGCCTTCCACAGCGTAAAAAAACTCAATTTCGGGATACTTTTGAATATCTTCTCTAGCAGACTTCAAAGTTTTGACAGGATCGGAACTCATAATGAAATAAAGTTGACAGATTCGACTTGCAATGTCCAGATCAGTCCTCGTTGAAGCATTCAGAGCTTTGACAAAGCTCGAAGAAAGGCTTTGAGCTAAAAGTAACACTGTATTATCAGCACCCCCTAATTTCCATTCTGGTATTTTTGTATCAACCTGGATTATTTTTGCCAAGTCCAGTATAAATTCTTCTTGAAGGGAGACATCATTCATGAGTTGACCTAAAGAGCCAGTTTTGATTTTTTTTCTTTGAATTCGTTTCACGTTTGATGTATACAATTTCAAAGCTTGAGCGTATTTGGCAGCTGGACGAGATCCTTTTTCAGCCAGTTTTTCCAAATCCGGTATCATGTGTTCCTATCAAATAAATAGTACAAATAGTATGTAGTAATTCTAATAAAAACATTACACATTAAGCCGTGTAAAACGGGAGTAACATAACTAACTGGGCATTGAAATAAATAAAGCAAATAACTGGGATAAAAAAATACTTGACCCCTGAACAAAGCCAAAGGTTAAAGGTTGGGCAAACCAAGGAACATCTATTCCTCCTGACCCCTGAGTACAAACTATATAATTCGTAATTTACAAATTAAGAGAGGTATACCTGCGAGTGGAGGCCATGACCCAAATTAGGATAAATGGAATGCGGATTGAGATTGGGGCTATACTCGCTATACATTCCGAGCGTTCAAAGCTAAACAGCTCTTTCTAAGACAATTTCGCTTGTGTAACACAGCTATGGAATATAATGTGTTTAATCACAGATCAAACAGCGATACGCTTAAGCGACTATATTTAGACTTTAAACGGAAGGGTGAAAGGAAACGAGACGATTCCGTCATGTCAGTACCGTCAGTTTCCAAACCTTTGTCCACACTGTGTACTGAATGAGTTTGTCCCATAGAGCTATGTTTGTCCCTTTAAAAGATTCCGACATCCGACAGAGTTTAATGAGTTTGTAAGCCCATGCGCGATGCGCGTTAAGGAAACAAAGCATCCGGATTATTCCGGATCCGCTATTCACGATAATATTCATCCAGATCGACTTCGATAGAACGTTCACAAAATTATCATTCATCACAATTCACAAGAAGCTTTATTAAATGCATTATGCATATAAATCCTATTATAAGCTCAAAGAAACAGTATTTTATAAATCAAGTCGTTTCATTCTGAATTTCATTTTCATTGCTTTTTAAATCTGTTAATTTCATAACAATATTAACAGTTATTAAAAATCCAATCAAATATTTACTCAGAATTAAAAGGACAAGAACAAAACTTTTTACTTTTTACATCCTAGAAAACTAGCTTTTAGTTATAATTTCAATAATTTGTGCCTAGTAAACATGAATTCTTCCGTATGTATGCCTAAGGGAAAATTGCGTAAATTATTCTTATGTTGACCTTTTATAAATATGCCTTTGACATTAAATTACGATAGCCATTAAAATATTAGCAGTTCCAAATCATTTCAGAAATTTATTATTGTTCTTCTTAGACAAATGATACAAGAATTATTATTATTACTTCGTATAGAATTATTTACCAGCCATGGATAAGTGATACCTGAAACAGCAATTCATACAACTACTAAACAATCCATTGATACAATCAAATTGCTTAATTGTAACCTTAAACTATTCCGGAATTGGAAACATAAATTTTTTTTTATTGAACGCAACTATTTGATTTTGCTGACTGCATAACTTAACATCATTTCCTTACAAAGTTTCCAATTCCAAAGTTTTCTAAATCAATTAGACCTGCAAATTCTAACTTTCTAAAAAACTTTGAATCTAAGGGTAATTTATTTTTTTTGCACCAACAAATAACAAATCAATTAAGCATTTTACTGCAGAAGTTTTTATGCCCAAAAACCTTCCAATCTCGTTTCTGACAATGAGCATCACAATAAAATGCCATTTTACACTTGGAGCATTTCAAAACTGCATTTTCCAATCCACAGTAATTACACAAGTAATCAATTCGTTCCTCGGGGTGGAAAATGATTGATCCTGCAATGGAGCCATCCACCATCAACTCAAATCGCTTCTCCTTGGAAATCTTGTCCACAAACGTAAACAAATATGGATTGGTAATGCTGAACTTGCACCCAGTCCCAAAAATCTTCCGAGCATCCATTCCTTCGGGGTTGACCTTAGCGTAATCCAAATTTAGAATATGGCATTGAATGACATCTCCAGCAATGTCCTCGGCAATCAGGGACAAAGTGATCTTGTCATTCTTGTTAGTAGAATCACTTTCATTCACAAATTGAAACACAGGTTCAAGCGATGTCAACTTCATAATACGGCCCTTATAAATCTTGTCCACTTTCATCTCTTCAAGATAAATGGGTTTCATTGAAGTGGAAGAAACCTTGTGTGACTGTCCACAAACCATCTTTTGTAACATTGCTATTTTCTCAGCATATTCCAGACGCTTCTGATCGTTTTCAAAGTAGAGAAGGCTTCTGTGGTCCAAAAACATTTTTCGAATCATCCCATCTTCATATGCCAATAGAGCCTTCCGTGTCTCAGCTTCTGAAATTGAGGCTTCAAGTATAAATTTCAAAGTCATCAATTGTTCTTTATCGCTGACATTACAAGGCAGAATTACGTTCTCAGCCTGTAATCCTTTTTCGAAAGCGTTCTTCATTATATTCACAGCTCGAGTAAATCCTTTGCAACCTTTTGCTTCGGATTTTCCCAAAATCTCCGTTGCTGCCACAATGCCAATGTCATACCAAAATCTAGGCACTTGCCTCTCGCTTGGATCTGCAAGAGTCAAAAAAGCCATCCAAGCGTCAATCCGTTCGCCAATTGTAATTTTTGGGGCATCTCTTAAGAAACTAGCGTGGATGTACAAAATTGTCAAACTTTTTGGAAACTTTTCCAACGCTTTTTTACTAACTTGAACTCCTTCTTCCATTCTTCTAAGGAATCCTAACATAGAGCCTTCGATAGTGTAAAAAAATTCAACTTCAGGATATTTTTGAATGTGTTCTCTAGCAGTTTTCAAAGTTTTGACAGGATCGGAACTCATAACGAAATAAAGTTGACAGATTCGACTTGCAATGTCAAGATCGGTCCTCGTTGAAGCATTCACCGCTTTGGAAACCCTTGAAGAAATGCTTTGAGCCAGAATTAACATTCTATTATCACCACCACCGAATGTCCATTCTGGTATTTTTGTATCGACTTGGATTACTTTTGCAAAGTCCAATATGAATTGTTCTTGAAGCGAGACATCCTTCATGAGTTGATCTGAGCCAGTTTTGACTTCCCAATGAATTCGTTTCACGTTTGATGTGTACAATTTCAACGCTTGAGCGTAATTGGCAGCTGCTCGAGATCCTTTTTCAGCCAATTTTTCCAAATCCGGTATCATGTGCTCCTGTGAAATAAATAGTAAAAATAGTAATTCGTAATTTTATAAAAATAAATAAAAGTATGACTTCAAATCAAATTGTGATTTGGGAGTCGTCATTTTCGTTATTTTTAATCTTGTGCAGCTCATAGTTAGTACAGTCAGAGAGAGTAATATCGCAAGGATAACACTTGCTTATCAAAAATTAACATTTTATACAAATAAAAATAAAAAAATGATCTTTATAAATCTCGTATAAAACGTCTGTAACATAAATGCAAAACTCAAATGTGGAATGTTAACTGGAATGAAAAGACTTAACCCTTGAAAATATTCAAAGCTAAGTATAAACCGTAATTGTATTTGTAATTAAATAATTAATAGATGTTTGCATACCTGAGAGTGGACGAATTTCCCATGATATTTATGGATATTAAAGGAATGCGGAGTGAGATTGGGACTATACATTACGGGCGTTCCTTCACAGCTAAACAGTTCTTTCTAATTCCCAGACAGTTTTGCTTAAGGGCAATACCACTATAGAAGCTGTTTAATCACAGATCAAACAGCGACACGCTTAAGCGATTTCCACTCCAACAGATGATGAAAGAAAAACGAGAAGATTCGTGTTGAGGGAAATCAATCTACCCGACCGAAATGTCAACTGTGCGATGGAGGTATGAATCCGAGAAATAAGAAACCTTGGGGCAAAATAAAACTCAATTAAAAAACTTATAAAACTTATGAGAATTCTACTCAATAAATGCAACTAAAAAACTCTCAAGGTTTAAATTGCTCTAATCCAAAATACTTTAATTCAATTATCAATAAAACTCAAATACAAACAAAATGAGAGTGATTCCTCAAGTCGATGTCTCTTACACCGCTTCTAACGAGCGAATAATTCTTAGTAAAAAAAATACAACATAAGAAAACTTACTTACTAATTTAATGGAAAATTACAACAAAAAACTCAGGTCGACTGGCAGACAAAAAGTTAATAAACAATGCAAATTAGAGATAAAAATTAACATCTAAACTTGTATTCACTTCACAAAAAACAGTCAACTCAGTCCGTTGAACTTAAAACTCTGCTATCCGCCTTTCCACATTACACACATACACAACCTGACCTTCATTCTTATTTCAATGACAAATCTCAAAACTAAAAATACACATACTATGATGGGGATTTAACATGCTCCCATCTTCTTTTGTGACAA
>JAQGAA010001152.1:0-17019 GCA_034696425.1 Isotoma viridis | reverse complement strand
TGTGTAAGCAATCAAGAATTTACGACTGACCTTGTGTTTATTGATAAAATGCATTAACTCGTATTAATTTTGACTTTTATGGCTTATGGTTACAGACTGGTAGAAGAGAATAACGTGCAATCGTCTAACAATTCCTTAAATAACAATTATAACAACAACAATGACTTTGGCGGAAATAACTCAACATTGATCGAGTTTGATGGGATGGGAGGACAAGAAACGAACAATTTGGTAGGAGAAAACACCGGGCTCATCTCCAATTCATCAACATCTAACCCCTTAATCAGTAATCCTTTACAAGGTAACTTTTTCTTTCCACAGGGAAAAACAATTTCCTATTTCTGATTTTCTCATTGACAATGCCTAGAGTATAATTCAAACTTTTTTATATCATTCCAGATCTGCTTTCGTGATCAGCTTTTTGTTTTATGGATACGTTTTACATAATAATGAGGCCGAGAGTCAAAGCTTGGGAGGAGGGAGGGATGAGTTGTATTTGGAAGATAAGATTAACAACGCAATCCACCACTTGTTGTACGGCACTGACTTTTGGTTGCAGGATTCATCAATCACACTTTCAGCCGAGTACGCTACCGAATGCAAAATGAATGAAATAAGTAATTCTGTAGTGTAACGCTAATTATCACCGCATATACTATTATAAATATATATTATATTATTAATTAATTATTACATAATTATTATTATTATTATTATTATTATTGTTATCATGCATCCACAGCATTGCATTGAGCAACACCATTTTATCAAGTCTGATGATTATAATTGTTACTGTAGAGGAGAAAAAATTCACACGATGATGGTAATAAATGATTATCATAATATATATGAATCAAATGTTTTGTTATTTCAGAAACAGATCACTTGATCTATCTTTATCCTTCTTAATGCTACTAATAACTTAGGGGCTTTGTTTATTGTATGCTGGAACCTGGAATATATTATGGACCTTTCGGTGTAACCTTTTTTGTTTTGATAATATGTTTGTTTAGTCTTTAGTGAATGCCAGGTGCAAAGTAAAAAAGTGTGGAATCATAATGAATAGAAGCAAATAGTTCTAATACAGTACTAATAGTAAGTTAGTTTTAGTGAGTAGGCACGAGACAGGAAATGCATGCACATCTGGCTTGCAGATGTCAAAACTACTGAAGTTCGATGGTCGGTGGGTCTTTTTCTGCAGTAGATTCGGCAGTTGAGATGTTGTTCCGTGTGAGTGCTGTTGAAATGCACATGCTTCTTCTTTCAACGGTTGTGAATGTGAATCAGAAGAAGAATACAGAAATAATAGTTCAACTACTGGATCTAAAAATATCCTGACGGAAAAATGTCTGCGAAGTCTTCCGTCTTGTTGAAAATATTGATAATTTCCATTTGCAATCTAATACCATTTTGTTCAGGGAATACAATTTCCCACGGTATCAATTCGAATCATAATCATAATCCTAATAACAATGGGATAACAGACTGGCAACGTAATATAGAAGCGCAAATATCACGCGTTGTGGGCAGGCTGGATCAACTAGAGTTAAGAGTTGGCAGAGTGCAGTCAGTTCTACAAATGAGATTTGACAATATTGAGAATGTAAGTTGGTTTTATCTCATTGGAATTTGGAATCTCGTCTTCATCTCCCTACTTTTTACCCTTCGAGCTACACGGGCAGCTTGAAAATATATTCAATTTACTTGGTACATACGCATCTGAAAGACGAGAAAAAGCTTCTGAGGAATGTCATAAAGTCATCATATTTAATTCCCATTTTTCCATCTTGTATCTTAGAAAGAATTTAATGTTTCCGATTCTATGTAATCCGTATGTTTAGGGAATGACAACGACAAAATTGCGAATGGATCTTTGGGGAGATGAACTAAATCGTATTGAGGAACAACTTAGCAGAAAGTGGAAGACGTTTGAATCCAAGTTTGATATTATGGTTGGAAATATCGACAATAAATTAGATTCCAAGTTGACTGCCATGCAAAGGGATAATAGAAGGCATAATGAGTATTTGTCTGCAGCCTTCAATTCCGTTGCAGTGGGCCAGGATAAACTTCATGAAAAAGTCCATTCATCCATGACTGAGGTGGGTGGAATTTAATATAACATCGGAGAAGTTTTATAATATCTCTCAAAGAGGTGTGTGCATCTAGAAAGGATATAATATTATTTCTTATGTCATGCATGATGGAAAAAGATTTCTTTTTCAAACTTTTATTTTATTGCAAAATCCTTTACCTTTGAAAAAGAGATTCTTCGATTCGACTTTTCGTTTTATTGAAATTCGGGTAGGTAGTGGCCGTAGAAAAAGTTGAGATTTTGGGTAATATATGTCTTTTTGTTTCTGAATTCTCGTTTATTACGTAATAGTTGAGTAAATTTTTGTAATAAATCCCTATTTTTCATTTCGTTTTCATTTATAAGGAAGTAAATGTCAATTCATGAAATGGCATAGGTAAACTATCTAACGTTTTATTTTATTTTACTTTATTGCAAAAAAACATGAAGAAAGTCAAAAGTTGCAAGTGTACCCTGGAATCATATACTATGAAATATCCAAATTAAATTAAATCTTAAAACTTTTAAGTTTCATTTACTGCTTAAATATATTTAATTAATTTTAATGAAGGTAAATACATCCCTTGAAGATATAAAGAACACTGCCAAAAATTCATCCACACTCCGAGAGCCATTGCCTTCCGAAGCAGTTTTAGTTGAAAATAGTGATAAGATGTTACATATTTTGGAAGAATTCATTTCCAATACAACTAGTCTTCAAAAAATTCAGAGCCACTCGTCATCATCCAAAGGCGCCTCAGATGCATCATATCATAACCAAAGCCTTGTACAGTGTCAACTTTTGGGGAACAAAGTAACAAATATGTTTGAGGACTTGATGAGACGATCCACAAGTATGGAAACTACTTTGAAAGATGCTATCGTTTTGACCAATGCTACTAGAAGGGATGTGCATGATGGATTTCGAACTTTATTAACTACTACTAGTCATCCTCAAAATAATAATAACAGATATAATAATAACAATAATCATAATAATAATAATAATGATGGAGGTAATAATAATGGAAGATCATCAAATAGTATTGGTGGTGGAAGCATTTCTTCAGGATCTTCTTCGGAAGTCATGTGTAAGTCATTGGAAAAAAAATTATTTTTATGAAATCCTTTTTACAAACCATTTTAATTCTATTCTATCTTATGCATAAATTTCGTTTGATTAATAGCAGCAGTGATCGTGGAAGCTTTAGCCTCTGTAGAGTCTATGTCTAGTGCATTGGGACGAAGAATAACAGAATTCAGTCGATCGATTGATGAAAGGCTGGAAATTGTTTCAACAAGTATAAATGGATTTCTTGAGTCGTGTATGAGAATTCAGGATGGCTCTCCTCTAATTGAAGAGCATATTGCGGATTTATTGATGAAGATTTTAGACACAGTTGATAACAGGTAGGTTAATCAAATCAAATATTTCATCTATAAAGCTAGTTTAATTATTTCTTAAAAGGAATATAAGCTTAGGAAGTAGTAACTCATGGGATTAACATTAAAACCTTGTTAGCCTCAAAACTGTTGCGGGTAGAGCTTAAATTATCCGACTTGTCACGAAAAATTCGGAAAAAGACAATAAGAACCAATTACGGAAGCATGACTTAGCCAACTTCGGGTCAATTGACCCCATATTATTCCACATTTCCAGAGAGATATTACTTCTCTAACCACATACAAAACAAGTCCTACCACTACTGTATTCCAAAGCAATAAAATATTATTACATTCACAGTCCCCTGAGCCTCGCTCGTAGCAAAAACACAATCTGAACTTTCTCCAGTCACATAGCCGTAGTAGTCAAGTCGAAGAGAAAAAAACACAATCTCATAAAATTACCTATAAATTTTTTCTCTTTGATTTTGATCTGACTCACTTATATCTCTCAGTCACTATCTCTGTCTCTTATACAAATGTCCATAGTACAAGATCAGCCTCAGAGTTATGGCTCTCTGTCGCCAGGCAGATCCTAGACGACCGAGAAAATATGACAAGATGTCCAAGCGGAATTAACCCATCATCATCAATAACATCAACGGAGACAATTATGATCGGAGAGCCAGAATCACATCACGATCACGAACAAGAAGAATATCCACATCAACGAGTAGGACCAGTTCCACGCTCTCCGAACGGGAGTACGACCGATCCACTACTACATCCAGGACCAGGAAATGAGGCAGGTCTTGAAGCAATACTATCAGGGACATTAGACAACGGTCACCACGTCAGCCACCACCAGCATCGCCAAAGTTCTAGCAGCCATAACCACCATAGTCCTCACCAGCATCATCATCATCATCAACGGAGTAGTAGTCACAATTTCAACAACCAACACCATCATAGCCAAAGTCACCATAGTCATAATAATCATAATATGAGACTAGATGAGAGAACAGACTCATCTCAAGAAGAATCTACTACAATGCCTACTACTACTACTACTACTTCTTCACAAATTTTAGGACAACGGGGACAAGGAGAAAGCAGACTACAGCAAATACTGCCACAACTACCACCGTCATCATTATCAAGAAAGAAAACACTTATTGCTTCTTCTTCTTCCTCCACTACGACTTCTGCTACTACAGATAGCTCTTCAAGTCTGATAAGACCGTCTACAGAAGGAACTTTGTTGTCTGGAAGGACAATAGCTTCTGCTGGTGGAATTGACGGTGTTAGAGGTGCGATAGGAGGAATAGACGATGAAGACGAAATTCTTACAGAAGAGGATAAAAAGTCACTGTGGGAAAGTTACTTTCGCCAAGTACCTGAATAATACCTCGCAAGAAGCGATTTACAGAAGAGAATACACGTATAGAAAAAAATACAATAAAATTCAACACAATGCAATAAAATATAATAAAATTCTTTTACTTAACTTCTTACTACTTAACTACCAAAGTACCAAAAAGTATGTAAGGCTATTACGTATTATTACATTGCTATCATCAAATAGACTAAAGATTTAGAATTATTATTATTGTTATCAAATACGATTTTAAAAATATAACGAAATATTATATATATAATATAACTCTTTATTATGGATAATACCACCACTACCACCATGATTTAAAATGATTTTTCAGAAACCAAAGCAAAACATTTTTAGATCTTTATCCTTTAAAGGAATATAAAGGATAATGTATTACATATTATTTATCATATAAGCTCGCAAAAGTAATGCTATTAAACTTAAGAAGATGCTTTATAAATACTAAACTATACTGTAGTATTAGTTTAATAAATTATACTACACTTCGTCCGGTGTTAATAAAATATGATTATCACTACACAATATTGATTGCGAACCATTGTGTAAAGTAATAATATACTTAAGGTAATATTATATTATGTTATAAAGTAATACTAAACTACTTACGAAGACTAATGCCATTAAAATGTTTGATTTTTTATAAAAAAAATGCCTAATATGCTTTTCAATTCTTCATACAAAAAATTTCTTTTGATCTTGTATTACCTTTCATATTGTGCCATCCAGACACAACTGACGAGTAGGATTTACAAAGAATCATAAGAGTATTATGTTTTCTACCACTTCTACGAAACGGGGAACAAAGGTAAAATCCAGGATCAAGTTTAACCACAAGCCCAGGCAATGACGCAAGTAGGTAAAAAAATATACAAAGGTGGTGAAAGCATATCCAAATGCTTTCACCAATTTACCCCTCTTATAATGTGTAGAGTGTAGACTAACACAAGCTAAGGTAATAATATATCAAGGCTTGTTCTATTCTATGCACTTGGAGTCAGTCCTGTCGTATTCAATAACTAACCAACTGTATGCATACTGTGAAAACTACAAGTAGCAATAGTATTAAATTTAAGTTCCAACTAGCTTTCACATACACTCTTATGGCACCTTTCACCAGAATCATGAAAAGTGTTTTGTACACAACTTCAAATTCAAACTTGTTTCCTAACACTCAAGAATCCTTCAAAAAAGCAATGACGATAACGAGGAAAGCAAAGACCACCACCACTAGCATCATCATCATCACACATGTATTCCCAATGAGTGGAATAGCAGCATTAGAAATTGAAAATATGGTTTGAGAGAATATAAAAGAAAATTCAACAAAAGTACCAATTGCTTTCTTTCATCTCATGCCATTTCTGTGCCAATGTGTCAATATGTATGTATATTTGTAAAGATTCATCATGAGCATTATTACCATCGTCTCATCACAAGATAAGAAAACACACACACACACAAGATGATAAAATCACATTGCATACTACCTACTACTACTACTACTACTTACTACCTCGTCCTTATAGAACTACTACCTACGATTATTATTTTTACATTTTGTATCTATCTACATATACAATCTCCAAATTATATAACACTACTGCTGTGAAAGATCATTTGATATTTCATATTACATAAAAAACTGTTTGTGTTGTATTATTACATATAGTTTTTAGTTATTATTTCCTTTGAGCATGAAAAGAGGAAGACCCTTAAGATATTTTTTAGTCAAGACAAAAGGATCTTCTGTATGATACTTTCAACTTGTACTTAGATCTTTCAATTCGTAATGTTAACTTTTGAATCCATCCTACTTTCCTACTGCTACTTCAAGCACTTCTATTCTACATTATTGCTTCATCCTACACATTTTCTATTTCATATTTCATACTTTTATACGAATATGAAAATGATGAAAAACTCATGAGTACAGTGCAAGAAGATAGAGTACAAAGAAAGCCAACCACGATGTACATATGTAGTTAAGAGTGCTTTCACTCTCTGAGATGAGAGAAAGTAAAAAAAGAGAGACTTCTTCGTTCTCTAAACGAAAAAAGAAAATACTTTCACTCTGTTCCGTATGATTTACCCTGTAGTCCATGTCCAACCATCCAAGCCAACCTATATGGCTGGTGATGCTTGATGTCTGATGTGATGAGATGATACTACTAGTTTTGATGATGCTGACTGCTTGTTGATGCTAGTATGTTGTAGTAGTAGTTGTACTTTTGTGTAGCTACACACTACACATACATTGCTACTACTTCAATTCTCGATTCTGATGTTGATGTCACTTTTTTGCAACGAACAAACTAAACGAGGTAAGATGAAATTCTATAAAGGAAAGAATTTTTCTTTTTTTTCCAGGAAAGAGCTAGATGAAAGCGTTTTTTGCATAAACGTAATAAAGAGAGCATCTTTCTCCAACAAAAAATATTAGGTAGACAAAGCTCAAAAACCTTGGTCCATATGGAGCTTATGTACTCACTCAGTCATATTTGTACCTCTGGGTACGTTTCCTATTCTTATATAATGTAAGGTAAGCTCACAGCAAAGGTATTTACCTTATCTGGTTGCATTGTGTTCATAAATTTTGTCAGTAAGGTTGGACAGGTTCCCAGTTGACGCTCGGGAGCTTTCAAGTGGAAACAAATTCTTTATCAGCTGCCAATAAAATTAGGTACAGTGCCGACAGTAGTGCGGTAGTTTTATTTGAACCGATAAGCACGAAGAATCTTTTAATCCTTAGTCTGTACATTTTATGATATATTATTACCTAGTTTAACTACTATCATCTCAAAAATCCTTTATATCCCTTTAGGGAATACTATTTTTAACAAAATACTATGCAAAAAGCAAGGTAATTGATTTCTCAAGTTGTATCTCAAACAAGAACCCAAAATCCATCATACAACACCGCTTATGAATGATACTTTCAAACTATGTCATACTATTATGTAATGTAGATACACACTCTAACATAGAAAAATATTACCAGTGCCACTGCTACTACTACCATACAAAACTGATAAGCAGCAGGGAAGGTGAAAGTAAAATTGCATTTGGCCAGGTATCTCAAAAGGTAAAAAAAATACCTGGAGAAAGACTATTCCTTTTTAAACTATATTCCCTATTACTATAACAAAACTGCTATCACTATCACCCAAGTATTTTCTTGGCACAAAGCCTACAGATAAGAAAACCTGGGTAGAAAGCGACTACTTTTTACTTCCATCAAATACAACACAATTTCTGTTAAAGATGATTTCTTCTTTTTTGCTTTCTCTATCTTACATCTGGAGAAGACAGGATTTTTCTTTTCAAAAAAATATTTATACATAAAGATAGTTACAAAAAAAATTGAATTGTCATGCTACACTCAAAACTATTTTGTTATTATTATACCTAATACCTCTCTCCACCAAAATATTACATTATCGAGGAATGCAATGCAATTTAAATATATACATACATGACAAAAAACTCTTGGATTTAAAAGAAAATCATTTCTTTACTAAAGCCACTAAAGGTAAAAAAACACGAAAAAGGAAATGCTTTCAGTGTAGTAAAAAAAACCCATGCACTAAATATTTTTAGAAGAAATTTTTATCAACAAAATTGAAAAATGCATATTTTCATTCAATCGAGATTTTTTTCCTATCCAGGAAGTACAACATTTCGCCCCGCACTGTCTGTGCACACATTCAATCAAATCGAAAAAGAGACAAGACGCATCATCAATTCATATAAAAAAAGCATCCAGGTAAAAGTAGTAATACCACATGTACTAATTCAATAATAGTAAATTCTTCATATAGAATTTTTTTCCACAAATTTTATTTTTACTTTTTTAAGATCCCGTAGTAAATTTTAATTTAATACACAACATCCTCCAGTTACTCCAGAAGATTCATCTTCAATGAAATAAACCTAATAACCCCAACGCATTGTGATAATACAAGCAAGAACATATCCAAGCAAAAACTTCAATTTCCATCATTATTCTATCTCGATCCAAAAAATCTACACCACTACCACCACCAACTACCACAATCACCCAAAGCTAAAAAGTTAAAACCACCTTTGCCTCTGCTATAAAAAACCACAGAAATTATATCAAACCATAACATATACCTAGTACCTGTTTAACATGAATTAGATTATTTTACTCTTTTACACTATATATACTTACATACATTTTATTTGATTATTATTACCTATGCATACTAACTAACTAAGACTAGAGTTTTTGACTAGGTTGAACTAATAATACTTGAATTTAAAAGTACACCAAGGCCATGGTGTTGCAAAGGGAATGTGGTTAGAATAACTGTCCAACTCCTAAGGCCACTCTATTTACATCTCGGGTTTTATTTTATGGACACACCATGTGTGGTTGTTACATGTTTTAACTTAGGTTTACGTTACATCACATTACATTATATTTTGCATTCCATTACATTATATTACATCTCTTTTCTTCGTTGCGTTACATTCAGCATTACTTGCATTACATTTTACATCATTGCATTACAAACTCTATCCGTCTATAGCATTACTACTACTGATGTTATTATCATTATATCTCTGCTTCTTTTTACACGACTACTACCTATACATTACATTTGTAATGCTGCTCTTGAGCTGCTATGTCATGTCAATGTAAATAATATGCAACTTTGCATACTAAATACTAATGCCTTAAAACCACCACCACCTCGACTACATGCCACATCCACATTGGAAGTAATACAAACTACACTCCTACTATTTCTCTCTCTACAATGTATTCTCAACATCTTTTTAGCTTCTTAATAATAATATGACCATTTTCAGAGGATCCGGGCTAATAAGACTCTGCAAGTCAGCAGAGTTTGAACCCCAAAGCGCTATGGATTTAATACAGATGGATTTCTTTGGATTCTGACACTTTCTACTATTTCTACTACTACTGTTTTTATACACATAAATGTAAAGAGGTTCCTCCTACCCAGACTACATCTGATATCTTTTTGGTGAAAATAATAATAACAATAAATAATGTGGCTTTAGCAAACTGTTGGCCAAAGAGACTTTCTTTGGTAGGCAGATTACATTCTAGAGTCTAAATTAGGACTCTCACTGATAATATGCTGCAATATGCACTTTTACTACTACTATGTAGTAGTAAGTAGTAGTAGTAGTGTGTGTGTAAAATTTAATATATTTGTCTCTTCTATGTCGTAGTTCATGTGTAAATAGTAAATAGTACTTGTTCTTAAATTATTTTTATAAACCTAGTAGTGTGTACATTATCTGTTTTAAGTTACCCAATGTGTGCTTAGTTAATACATAAATTAGTAGTAGTGGGTGTATTATTACTATTTGTGTATGTGTTGTGTGTGCCGATGTCAAAATCTGTTCAAGTGAAAACACATGTATACCCTTAAAGTTTTAGTTTTTGGCAAAACTTCCTAATTTATACTTTGCAATCTGAATTTGTAGTCGGGAAGTACTTTTGTAAAAAATCTAGCGTGTAAAAAACACCACCACGCTGGCTATATATTTCTGTACATTCTGATTTCTTCCTGATAATAATAATAATAATAATACCCCATATAGTCTCATGCCAATGATGATGATGATAATAATAAAATACTAGGAGAGAGTGCAATAAGGTAAGAAAAGAATATACATGTATTTGTACTACTCTGTATCTTTTATATAATATTATATGATCTTATGAGATTGATATCACTACTACCATGCACCACTACTACCACAGAGTTAAGAAAGTAAGAATGAACATGCATCCGATTCAAAGTGAAAAGAGCATTTTGTGTTTTGGCACTATTTGCTACGGGAAGAAATAATAACCCTTAGCAAAAACCCTTACCCTTGCAAAGTACCTACACAGTACTAGAGTTGATACTGACTCAACTATTTCTACTATTATTATTACTACTACTATGTACTACGGACTAAGGAACTCGTCCAAGTCCATTGTGCAAATTTAGGGCTTGTAGTAGGCTGTAGGTAGTGTCCCTATACGGTAAACAACCTAAAAGTTAAATAGGCATGGTCCGTGTAAGCTGTACTGTGTTACTGTGCATTGGTTGGTATGGGGTAAAGGGTAGAGATGAAAAGTTTGAATTTAGAAATAATAAATGTGTATACATAGTGTTGCTCTAAAGTAAAATGCGAAGGGAACCTGGTAGGACCTAAGGGGTTCCCTATTTAAAACGCGAGTAGTATAAAGAAGTATTTAAAAGGTATATTAACTTTAATGCTAGTGGATTTAGCTCTGAAATGAATAAAATGGGCGTTTATATACATTCACCACTCCGGGTAGGAAAGTAAATAAAACAATAAACTGTTTTACATTGATCTAAGTAAGAAGAATGAAATGTTGGTGACGTCAAGTGTCACTAGAAATACAATCAAGGTTGAACTTCCTGTCAGGGGGTGGCAGTAACAAATTACAACAAATTTGATTTCGTTTGGAAAGATTTCAGGATATATTTGACAATAGGAGAAAGTTGACTTTCACCATTGTATTATCTC
Source organism: Isotoma viridis (assembly GCA_034696425.1). NCBI lineage: Eukaryota > Metazoa > Arthropoda > Collembola > Entomobryomorpha > Isotomidae > Isotoma > Isotoma viridis. The sequence goes on along the minus strand of JAQGAA010001152.1, from coordinate 5,614 downwards.
ATCCTTATGAATAATTTATTACCCGGTGTGTGTCTATCTTTTGCATTTTGTTTCAATTTTTTTTATTATTACACAATACTATATTTATATATACTTTTGTTCAATATTTCTCGGTTTATACGTGAAAAAATAAGCTTTTAGGCAGCAGTACTACTTCTAAAAGTACAAATTCAATTAAGATTTTACAATATATGTATACAATACTACACATTATATAACGAAAGAATGCGAAGCAACTATTAAAACTAAAGCTTACCTTTTATAAATGTGTTAGTAGGACTGGTCACTACTAGTACTACGGTCTATATTCATTTGTAGCTCTTTTCTCAGTTTTTACTTTTACTTTACTACTGTCGACATTTTCCAAGATTTTTCTCTAGAGGATCGGGGAAAGACGGGCGAGAGAGAAAGAGGTTAGTTTTAGCTAGAGAGAGGTATGACCACCACCACTACCGATACACACAGGACATTGTAGTGTAGAGAAAGCAAGCAAGTGTAGGAAAGGGAATAAGGATGTTATGCCTGTTATTATATTATATTCTTTAGATAGTGTACAATGTATGCATGTACTACATACACACTACACTACTTCCTACGGCATTGGTACTACTACTGGTACTTCATTCTTATGTAGTGGCATTGCCCTATTCAACATTGCATTTCATTTCATATCATATCATATCGGATATTACTCAAGTCAAGAAACGGGTATTTCAACCTTAGCAGTCCTACCGTACCACCATCAATACCCCGGGTATCACAGAACATAACAGTACGATACGAATAAGAGAAAGCCCGGACAGGCGCGAGAGAGAGTTCCCGCACCGCCCAACTGCGTCAGTCGAGAAAGTCTGTAGTGATACTATGGCCCTACTACTACCACTACCACTGGTATTCAGTTTGTCCTGTATTCTTTCCCTATCTATCTCCATATTATTATTACCATTTGGAATATCACATCAGTAACTTTCACTCTATAGAGAAAGCACGAATCATACAGAAAATACAAGTAGTACGAACAAAACCTATCGCTCGTTACTCCATACAACACTAGTAGTAGCAGTACAGTTCTTCTGGTGCCGCTACTACTACCACTACTACTACTACTACCTTTGTACAATTGGCATATTCACCATCATCAACCATAATATCATATCTATCTACATATACACACATACACACACTGTGCCAACTATATTACAAGACTTACTAATACCACCACCACCACCATGGTAGAAATTCAAACACATAAAACCATATACAAGATCATCATCATCATATGAGCTATGGATTTTACTTTTACTCTTATACCACCACCACCACACTGTATTGGTTTTGGTTCCTCCTTAGTAGCACACAAGGATTGAGAGCGTATAGTAGAGAGAGAGAGCATCAGCAGTGGCAGTCTTCCTTCCTTGGTACATTTAACTTTATACACTTTTACTTTACCTACCTAGCTTTCCCTTACCAAATACTATATAGTCCATACTATTATTGCTACACTACTAGTTTCCAATCTCTAGAGTAATAATATGTGTGCATGTCATACTACCATACGATACCATACCCATTCGACCATCAAGAGAAGAAAGAGACCAGCAGCAGCAGCAGTTCAAATTCACAGTGTACATACTGACTGACAGTAGTAGAAAAAGCAAGTACAAGCAAAAAGGAAAGCACGACCAGGCAGTAGGGGTAATATAGGTATGTAGGTAAGTAGGCAGAGTCCTAGCCAGAGACCACACCACCATCAGCTAGTAATACTACCTTACTTTTACTTAGTTACTTAGTCCTACATACTAGAACAGTGCACAAGTATCTTAAAACATCACATTGAATCATACATACAACAGAGTTACTGTTACAGCAGTTACATTTTTTTTTACAAAAGTGTGCTCATCTCTCACAAACTCATACTACTACTCAATCTCCTATCATCTCTTACCAATTTACTTTCGGAGTTTTGAGTAGTATTCCCCGAATTCGGTATCTCTCTACTTTTGAGGAGAAAGTCAAACCAAGTAAGTAGTTTTTTATAAATATAATAAAAAAATTCAAATCATATTGGATATGCAGGCTTAGAGACAATAATATATAGAAATGAGTACAATTCATTTTAGTTTTTATGGTTCTTAAAAACATAAACCTAAAAACTATATACACCTTTATAACCTTCAAAATATTTAAAACCAGTTTCTAACGAAAGTAACAGTACTGGCAGTGGCATTAAGGTTTTAGTTATATAACTTACTGCGGTAAAGTCATATTACTCTAAAACTCTAAAACACTCTTTGGACTGTCGACTTCTCACCTCAAACGTCAAGTCATCCTGTCACTCTCTAAGAAAATACAAGTACTTTATAAAACTTTCACTACTATTATCACAAAACAAAAATATAATCCAAAGAATACAATAGCAAAATCCTTTATTATTACTATTACACAAGCTACTTACAAATACTACATCTGATCTCATTTTCTTATTTTTTCTTATATGTCTTTTCTCTATGTGTGCGTACAAAAGAAAAATAAATCTGTCAGACTTTGTTTTTCCTTATCCACTCTACTTTTGATTTCTTTAAGTAATATATAGCAATACCAGTAGTGGTGGTGGTCTAACCAGGGATATGTCATAAGTGGTGAGTGACATGACAGAGAGTTGTGTGTGCCAAAGCTAATAATATTTAATCCTATGGCATCTCTCTCTCTCTCTCTCTTCCAAGAAGTACGTATCACTCAAAGCGATACATATATATCCACTGTAATCACTTATAAAAAAGCAACTTATTTCTTTCAAGTACCACTACTACTTGTAACTAACAACAAATCCATATTACTTAACTTATTTTGTTACCACCGGAAATAAAAGGGAAAACCATGTCCGGTTATAATACTCGTAATAATAATAACTAATACTATTAAACATTATTTCTCAAAGGGGTAATCTTATCTAATCAACTTATCAATCGTTCAACTCACATACTTCTTGTACCTATATTCATCATCATCCTTATCTCTCTCTTCTTGTGCAAGATACTACACTTACATATATATCATCTTATCATTATTAAAAAAAGCTTTACGTTTACCACTACCACCACTGCTTCAGGCAAGAGTAGATAATGTGTGTAATAAGACTCAGGAAATTAAGAGCATCGTATTAACTCTTGAGTATGTAAGTAAGCAGTAGTAAGAGTTAAGTAAGCATGAGGATATATAGTCTTGGTGAAAGTAATCAGATTTACAAAGTTGAACACACACACTACCCAAAATGAGTAGAAAAGAGTAAATATGATAATACTCTCTCTCTCTATTCTAAGACTTTACTAACCAGGTAAAAAATAATGATATTAAATTGCATATACTAACTACCTTTCATCCTCAGGTAGGTAGGTATCTTATCATCATCATTGCATATCTATTTGATCAAGGATCAGATTTCATAAAGTGAAAGCAAACAAGTCTTTACCTTTCTTTGTAGTATTTTATTACATTTAATGCATCATACAAATATATAGGTCGATTACATACACATTCTCATCAAACGAATAAAGAGCTCTTTGGTGAAAGCGTACTTTCTCTTTGATGTTTTAAACTGATTTAAAAATTAATTTGAAAAAAGTCTCTTAACAAATTGATTTTGTTTTGTTTTTTCCAAAGCAGCTTTAGAAAACAACTTAAAATCACTCATCTCAACTCATTGGAACTTTCAACATGGAAAGTAATCAATAACAATTACAATAAAAGTTTTACTCCGCTTACTTGTTCGTTACATAACCTCAACAACAACCTCATGATCATCAACATCATCCCAAAACTAAGTTTTCATCCCATCTGAATCCTTCCCAACATAAAAGCAAAATTTGCATTCGACTAACATTTCTCAGAGAAAACACAAAATAGACATTGATTTGTTCCAAGCAGACATTCATTCGTCTCCTCTGTGATTGTTCACTGCGGTAAAAGCAACTCGATCTGACTGTGTGAGTTCGTCCAACTCTAAAAAACTTACAACTCTCACACGTTACTATTCACAGTCACAACCAACTTACTTTCTAGTATTCATATTATACATTCTTTGTGTGTGTATGAGTTGTGGTGGTAGTGAACGAGGAGTCACACTAGTGTATATAATATGTAATGTATAATACTACCACTTCTACCTACTTCATACTTTTACTTACTTTCTCCCAAAATTTAACATTCAACATTCCTATCTGAACTCGGGACCCATATATATATATATACAACACCAGACCAGACCACGATCAGTAAGTCCATTCTCTATACTACTGTTACAAAACATATAAATACCTTTTTTATACACACGATATATACAACTATCGTATATCAGAAGTAGTCAACGAAAAATTTTTACTTTTTAAAAAAGTAGAAAGAGTGAAGAGAAAGCAAAAAAATCCAATAGCATCATCAGCTATCAACCATCAAAGCTAAACACAATATCAATTCCATTGATGATTATGATGATACCATATATACTACTCACTACCACTGTGTGCCACCACAACTATGAACTAAAAACTACTAACTAAACTGAACTACTCAAACTGACAACAACTTTTATAATAGGAGATCAATCACAAGGACGAAGAGACAAAGCAAAAGTTCTAAAAAGTAAAAAACTATCCAACCAGATAAACTCAAGTCTCAAACTATTACCTAATGTAATTATCTTTTGTAAAGAAACCTTCGATAATAATACAACTTTCCCTTTACTTTTGGGACAAAAAATCACTACTACTTCTTAGAAGAGAAAGCATTAAAGGAGAAAATTAAATTATTTAGGCGTGCGCATTATAAATTAAAAAAAGTTTTGAAAATAACAAAATAACTATTACCTATCATCATGATGAGCTAATAATGTTACTAAAGCTATTAGTAGCTTACTCTACTTGGTTTACTTAGACAACAAAAAGAGATTAATTATTTGTATATAATGATAAGAAGAACAGAAATGACATAAAAAGAAGAAAGATAAAAATTATGTAATTATATATTGTTGCTATTATGAACAAAAGAAATCCTGTAGGACGACCTAACTTGTCAATAAAACTATTATTGTGACAGACGATAATATAGTTACTGTGATTGTATCTATACTGGTGGGAATAGTAAGAATAAGTAGTAGTCATCACACTAGTCATAAATCAAAATGAAGAAGTTTACCCTTTCAAGAGTTTTGGATGGGTTCCGGTCATCGTCGAATCAAGGGTCTGGGCAAGGTGGTCCTGTCTCAGGCCCGGGTAAGAATCAAGAGGGACCACTTACCGAAATTGTGGAGACTCTTAAACCTACCGACTTCCAGATATCACAGGTTTGTATTTCGTATATATTGTTTTTATATTTAAGAGCATTTTTTAGTATATTTTTGTAATACAAGCTTTATTGCTTTACTTAAGTCTTTTATTAATGTTATCATTGCACTTGAGGCACATGAGAATCAATAATAAGGAAATGTATAATATGGTCAAAAGTCACGTTATTAGCTTTATATTGGGTTCAAATTGTGGGTTCCGGTTTGAAATTGGATGTAATTGAATGCCAGCCTGATGTTTAGTGAATGTTACATACGATCTTGAAGACAACATCGATT
>JAQGAA010001151.1:0-17023 GCA_034696425.1 Isotoma viridis | reverse complement strand
CTCAACCAAAGGGAGTAAAATGACGAGAAAGTAGGGCGTTATATGTGTACAGCAGGAAATATCTGAAGATTTTTTTTCTTATGAAAAGTCGTTAATGTACCCACTGACTGAGTAGTTTACTAAAAATGTAATGTTAGTAGTACATATAATTTTTCTAATATTAGCTCCGAATCGTATACGAGAAAGTATTGCAAGGAGGAGAAATGGTCGGAGAGCAAAGAAAGTCTCAAAGTATGATACCATATTACATACTATGAGACATAAGAAGCGACAATAATATTGGTATTGATATTTTGGTAAGGATGGATTCATAAAGGAAGTTATATATAAGGGAAAAGTTGATTTTAATGTAGTGCATGAGTAGTAAAGCCACAACTACTAAAGTTAACTAATATTTGTAGAACGAAAAATGGGACTAATATGGAGTGGTACAGGGAGTAAGACTATTTACTCTAAGTGATGATAGCATTTTATCTGTATCTGAAAAAACGGATAAAAGTTTTGATGCAATAATGATGATAGTTAATATCCACAGAGTTCATTAAATGAAAAAAGCTCTTTTATGTTTTTTGTGATTTAATCATCGCATGTTAGTCTGATCATCGTCTTCATCTTGAAGCTTTTTGTCTGTTCTGATTGCAAGTTGTCCTATTGTCACTTTCTCTTTATAGTGTTGCACTATTTGGTTCTCCCCTAGTAGTAATAGAGATACTTGGGTAAGTACTAACTTATTTAGTTGTCTTTGAGTGAAACGTAAAAAAGACCGATAGCCTGTAGACAGTTCGTGTATAGATGATAGAGTTAATATCATTATATAGAATGAGTACAATGTCAACTCAACCTTAATGGGTTTACAGATTAAGGCTTGAAAGGATCAGTTTATGAGGGATGATGACCACTGAAGAGAAGAGTAGATATATCAAACGGAAGTAAGAAGTTAGGATCACTAATTGCCGGTACCTCCAAATAGAAATAGCAACCCTTTTTATATAACAGCATTTTTATAGTTTCATCTAACCAAACCAGTTTGTACTTTGGTAATAAAGTAGTAATCCTTATACTGCTTTGTGGGTGAAATGGGCTTTGATTGCGGAGAAGAGGAAGATGTCCAAAAAAAGAAAAAAACAGAGTAGCCTTAACTGTAATAAAAGCAATTTCTTTGATTAGTCTGAGAGAGACAGAAATCTTTGTGGAAAAAAGCCGAAGTGGAAAGTGCAGAACGGAGTAGTTGGAGGTAGTTAGTACTAGCAGTAGTGGTGGTCAGATAAAAATATTCGGTACAATTAGATGACAGTCTCAGATTTCAGTTTGCAGTTTACTCTAATAATACTAAGAGTGTATACATACTCCTATTGGATGATGCGTTAATAGTAGCTGTAATAACAAATACAGTTACCACTATTAGTTAGTACTCTCAACTTCAAGTCTACAGTTGAAGTGGAAGACTTTCTCCCTCTTTAAGAGAAAGCCAATGGGTTTACTTTACACAGAAGCTAAAAACATTAGATGAGAGAAGTATGAAAGAGAAAAGTAAATAATTTTAGGAAAAAAGAGACAAATGATAGCAATAGACTTTGTACGTTGTGCAAATACTAATACACTCTTGCCTCTTTACGTGGGAGCATCCACCCACACATTGTGTTTAAATTCCACAATATTGTGACACAAACAACTCAAAATAAACTATAGGTAGAAGCAACTTGAAAATGCTAATATGTAGGGTTGGTGAGATAGGATGCAAGTACATTAAATGTGGATGGCCTTTTTAACCCTTTACAGGAGGATTTTGATAGTGAAAGCTAGTGAGAACGGAAGCATCTGTCGAAGTTTGAGTATCCGATTCGATTTTGTTGTTAGTAAAGGATTGTCTCCACACTTTCTCCGTTGGTTTCACATGGTATCGTGTGTATCATTTGGTCTCGTGGTATATGCTGGTAGTACTAGTGGTTGGGTTACTGGCTTGGTTGGTTACATTACTTCTCTAGGATAGCAGAAGTACCACAAGGCAGAGATATTATTTGTAGCCGTGTGTCCTTTACTGTGTGACTCGATGCTGGATTTGATGTGATGCGAGTGTCATTAGAGACTCTGTTGGGTTCCGGACATGAAACAATCATGTCCTACTGTCTAGTGTTTCCTTCGCATTATTCTTCACATGAATCATTAAATTCTATTCTGTACAACATGCTTGTCTTACAATATAGTTGGATGGGATAAATCCCTGCCAGTTCGAGAGTACCGTTTGTTTGTTACTTTTTGTCATGTCACAACTTCCTAGCGGAAAATTACGTTTGCAAAGACTCTTTTGTCTCTAGTCTATTTATTATTCTGGGTTTTCGCTATGGATAATTCTATCAAATCTTCAACAACATGCGTGAATATGCTATGCTATATATATATACCTAACCGAGTCTTGAAGATTATGCACCGTCCGTCTACATCCTTCAGGATGATGCAAAAATGTTGTAATTCCGTTTTTGTATTACATAATAGCATTAAAAATTCACATATTTTTCAGTATGATTATTTTGATGAAGAAAACAGGATGATGAATGAAATTAAACTTTTCCAAGTTCATTGGTTTTAAGCCCCCTTAGTTGTCTGAACATGTGGAAAATGCGTAGTCTGCATTTATTATTAAATTTAATATGTTTAAAAGGTCATTTGACACACTTCTTTCTTCTAGGAGGTTGTTCAAATATCAGAAAAAATTAAGACGCGTGCCACTTGAGTTGTCAGAGGATGTTAGCATCTTAGTAACTACTATAGTAGTAAGTAGCATCAAGAAATAGCATCACATCACATTCCATTACATTACATTGACAGCTACCATCCAAGTTCTTTTGGCCTCATTTCTTTACTTCGGGAGTTAAGATTTCATTGAAATTTTTCTCACATTTATTATAAAAGACTAAATGCCAAAAAGGCTCTTGTGAATTTTCCTTCTCTGTCTTCTTATAGATGAGAGTATATTTATAATAAGGTTGTCTAAGTCGAATTTTATATTTCTCAACGTATAGTTAGGAGAGTGAAGAACATAATCTTTTTATACAGAAAGAATTTATAAAGACGGAAGAAGGACGTGAGTGGCGATACAAATTCTTGTTTGAATTGAAAATATAAGTCTCGTCTATTTTATACTCCAATATAAACTAACTGAGCAATGTTAGTGTTAGTTTTAAGTTTAGTAGTTTTAGCCAAGTAAGTCTTTCCTTACTGGTCTTTTTATTATAGTATATACTAACTAGACATATATTACACACACATTTTCAAGGAAGGGAAGGATGATCGCGTCCATTTGTCAAATGATGACTTTTAGCCCAGTTTCTGACTTTAATACTTTGACGCTTTTGCATAATGTTAGTTCTACTGTTGGTAGATAAACTTGGAAAGGAAGGCGACAAATAACTCCTTTAGTAAATATATTATAATATAATATAAACCTAATACCGTTACAGTTTGTCTTACCCCTCTAGTCCACTATGAAGGAAGCATATTTATCCATATGGCCTTAAAGTTTAAAGTCTAAAATAATAGCAATATATTTTATAGCTGTTACCCCAACCCTTTTGGAGTTAAATACTAATTCGAGAAAGCATATCAGTGTGCATTCACCCCGAGCCTTCACTTCTTTGCCACTAGACTGCAAAATGTTAAAATCTAAATCTCCTTATTTAGTTGAGGAGGAATAAGGCTCTTCATGTGATGATTTCTATTTATACAGAGTCATTCATATTAAATCTCTGAGCAGAGAAATACCACTAGCAGTGGGAATGCAAGATACCGAGTTTAAACACTACTATGAGATTTTCTATTTAAACTATAAGTAGGCTCGTGTTTAACTAGACGAATTGAGAAGATCAGCTCTCTTAAAGAGAATCTGGGCACTTTCACTTCTATTTCGCTTTCACTATATTTTAATAAGGCCTTGTCGTGTTAGATAGAAGTGTAATAATATCTAAGTAGGTAGTGGTAGTAGCACGTAAGAAATTGAATAAATCCTTAAGGCAAACATCAATTAGAGAGACTCTTATCATGCCTCAATGCCCTTTGTCAACAGATTACCTACCATTCTGTCTTCTCTTACTCTCGCTTTCTGTTTGAACTTCAAACTGAAAAATGCCATTTTGAATTGAATAAGAATTTTTGTATGGGGAATGTGAAAGAATGGAGTGATGAGATGAGGAGAAAAATAGTGAAATGTTGAGTGCAGGATTATATTGCGATTTTTCTGAGAAAGTGTTGCAACCACCTCCTTCCTGATTGAACCTTATACCAAGAAGACCTTCATGCATTTAAAGAAATTCCCTCAGCGACGCTTTTCAAGTCGATCACTTATAGAGAAGCCATTATCCTTTGAAAAGTAGGTACATTATAAAGTTACCTATAATTGGAATATGCATCCGTTTTCAATTACCAAAGGACGATAGAAACTGCAACAAGGAATGGGACCAGCTGCCAAAGAAGGATATTAAATTCTAGTGTATACTTTAATACCATTTACTCGTAATCTCTGTGTACGTTCCGTTATTATTTTAGAGATCAAACCAGGTCAGTGAAACTGCGAATACAACTACTGAGAAGGAAGGATGACGACGAGTAAGGGACTGGGATGTCGAAAACTATAGCCCCGTATTATACAAGCTTTTTAGTAGTAGAGTCGACTTGTACTTAGACTTCTTCTTGCAAGTAAGGTACTTTGACTGCATAATTCATCCGACTCATTCAGAGTGAAAGTTCTATGCAATTTCGCAACTCATTTCGCATTTCTATGCAACAAAGGAAATTTCAGCACGTCCACAGTATATCTCTGTAGACGGAAAGCACACAGCAGCCCTATTATTCTTCGACTTGAATACAAAGAGAAATAACCGAGGAAGAATAAGGGAAAGTGTGCAAATATCCAGTCTTGAGAATGAGAATAGGTCGAGCTGAATGAGATCAGTTCACAAGATAGACTGGTAAGGGTGAAAGTAGTGTAGTTAGAAATTCATATATTGAAAGTGTAAGACCGGGTCGCCATCTGAGTGGTAAGTAAAACTGGGTAAGATGAAGTAGTTTAGTTTGTCTTGGTTATAATAAGAATATTTCATGAGAATTTTTTTATCATTTATGCATACCTGAAGATATGCAAGAAAAAGTAGCCTTGTCCAAACATATTTTTTCTGCCTTTTGTGGAATATGAAAGTGAAGCAAGTATAATAAGAGATGTGAGAAGGACAATGTAGTGTAGTTGGAGATATACATGAAAGTGGAGTAGCTGTAGTAGCTGATTTGGTGAAGTGGAAAGGGTAGACGAAAGCTAGCTGGTTATTATCTAATTTTCTGTAACTTGATATCAAAGCTTGAATCGAATAGCTAAAAGATTATACGATGAGATGAGATTCGGAACAAGAGGAAGAAAGTTTGTTATTAACGAAAGTGAGTCTGGATAGTAATAAGGGTGTGTGGGATAGTGACTCGTATAGATATTGGTGACAGGTGTAAGTGTTACAGGAGGAAGTGGGTTGTTTAGGTTTAGACTGTTTCAATAATATAATAAAAAAATTGATGTATTTTTGTATTTCATAGATTTGCCAATTGTTTTCAATGTTAATCTTTGTTGTAGATGTGGTGGAATTGGATGCAAAATTATACAAGTAATTTTAAAATGCAGTCGTACTTATTATAGTTACTTTACCTTGCTAATTAATTTCTTGGTTTTTAAAGAACCAAGAAATTTTGCACGTCTTGGAACACGCACATAAAAGGTATCTTGTTTTACAATAAGATGGGAGCAAGAACGGGCAGATGCAACATCTCATCTAATTCTCATCTTCTTTCTCTCTAGCTGCAACTTCGACTTCTTCGAAAGCATAATCAACCATGTATTTCTGTATCAATGTGTAAGATGTGCACACACTGTCTTGTCTCCATTGAAAATAAATGTACTAGGTTGGATTTGGATAGGTAGTTGCTCATTTCCAAAGACTAAACTTGTAAACATTGCTACACGTAATATGTACGTAGTTGTCTTACTTCCTCTATAATTCTTACACTTTTACAAGTTGCAAGTGACTATCATATAATATGAGAAGAAAGTCACCGTGGGTGAAAGTGTTCTTCCCATACCTTCTTAAAGAAGGAAGGAAAGGAGATGGGAAGGGAAATCGAATTTCCTCATGTTCTTGTTGTTCAATTCGAAATGTTGTACACACACTACTACATAGACTAAGGGACTGAGGACGAAGAAGAGAAAGTGGGATAGAAGGACCTCCTCCATACCAAATAAAGACACAAGAGCAATTTCCTTTCACAGCAAGCTACTTCACTTTACTACTGCCACCACTACTAAAATATATAACACACTATATAGTTTTAGACACTGCTATTATTACTATCTCACTTGTAACTTTGTACTGATTTAAGCCGAATAGAAGAGAAAAGAATAATATCTAAAGCTAAGCTAGTCCTAAAGCAGCCTAAGATTGGAATGCTATATTGTTTCACTCTTTCATCCTTTCTCATCATTCCTAGCTCATGGTAGGTGGTTTTCTTACTAAAACCGAACTTGTACTCATAGACCAGCTAAATATCCTTAAAGGTGTCTTAATATAATAGAACATAATCCGATACGACATAGGATGAAGAATACCTGTCGAGACCATCAGCAAGTGATATGCTTCATTACCTTTTACTATACTTTATACTCTCATTGATAGTTTTCTTCTCTAGTCTGAAACAGTCACCGAGATCATCTTGGATTACGACATAAAAGCCTTGCCATTTCTAATCTTTACATCAGTATTGGAAACCCATTTTGACGCTTTTCTCCAATGCCAGATACCCATATACAGAGCCAGAGATGATCTCAACTTTGTAAAGTCCTTCACTTGCAAAACCATCACCATAAGGAATATGTACTGTGAAACTTCACATGAGTCAGATAATAAGCCTTACCGGTGAGGGTACCTTTGGCGGAACTTTAGATTAACAAGAATGCAGAAAGTCAAAAGAGAAGGTTGTCACTAGAAAAGTCACTCAGTCACTCACTACTAATCTACAATACACAATAAGTACACAATGAGTACTTTAGTCTTATCGTCATCGTCTTTTTATCTCCTTTATTTTCCCACCCAGCACATTCTTTTCACTGTCTGTCTGTATCAATATAAAAAATAAGGACAAGAGGATGATGGTGACTTCTCTTGAATCCTACTACCACTACTGCTATTAAGCAACAACTACAAGGAAGAATTGTAAGAATAGTGAGTGACTGAGTGACTTTTCTAGTGACAACCCATTTTGACGCTTTTCTCCAATGCCAGATACCCATATACAGAGCCAGAGATGATCTCAACTTTGTAAAGTCCTTCACTTGCAAAACCATCACCATAAGGAATATGTACTGTGAAACTTCACATGAGTCAGATAATAAGCCTTACCGGTGAGGGTACCTTTGGCGGAACTTTAGATTAACAAGAATGCAGAAAGTCAAAAGAGAAGGTTGTCACTAGAAAAGTCACTCAGTCACTCACTACTAATCTACAATACACAATAAGTACACAATGAGTACTTTAGTCTTATCGTCATCGTCTTTTTATCTCCTTTATTTTCCCACCCAGCACATTCTTTTCACTGTCTGTCTGTATCAATATAAAAAATAAGGACAAGAGGATGATGGTGACTTCTCTTGAATCCTACTACCACTACTGCTATTAAGCAACAACTACAAGGAAGAATTGTAAGAATAGTGAAGAAGTCTTGGAAACTGCCCTCTTAACTAGAAAAGCTAACTTCTTTTATCTATCTGAAAGATCTCATGGCTGTGTAATCGTCTTTCTACTACTGTATTATTACTGTTACTCTTTAATTGCCAATTCTTGAACTTCTTTTCACTATTTTTTACTAGGACAAAACACTAAGTTCATTTGAAGATAAAGATCATCGATGGTGATGGTACTTTCTAATGCTTGTAGAATTACTCTTTGTACCTGAAGTAGTTTAAAGGGTTTAGTTTTTTAAGTATGGGCCTTGAGTATATAGTTGACATGATAAAAAGTAAATAAAGTCAAGCATTTCAAGTAGTAGTGTATGGATTGACCTGATTAAGATACTGATCAGAGGTCAATGCTTCTAAATAAGAGACCACTCGGAAATTTGTGTTTCCGGTTGTGAAGTATTTGTTTTTTGTTTACTGGATTTAATTGGATATATAACATTGACCAATATTTCTCAAAATACTTCCACTGAATATTTTCTAAAAATTTCTAATAAGAAGTTCAATAAAAACAAGAAACAAATACCTTGACACGGAAGCCAAACGCATTCAAATTTCAAGATAGGTTTCATGTGATAAATCTGATAGGACTTGGATGTGAAAGGTATCAATTACTTGAAAACCTTAATAATTTCCAAAGCTGGGGATTAGAGATGGACTATATCAACCAAACTTAAGTGAATCGACACGCAACCTTTGAAATATGAAGCAAATTATTGTTTGCCTAAATGAGAAATCTTGAGCTTTTATTGAAATTCGAAGTCAAATTAAGACAGAAAGTCAATGTCTGACTGAATGAAGAAAGCAAATAATGAAACCACGCACGATAGGAATTTCTCCCTAGGAAAGAAAACTAGAATTGAAAAATCTCATGAATATATTGACTAATCTTAAGTTCTTACTTTTATATTACTGGAGAAAGTAAATTCGAGTAACCCTTCATATAATATCTGCTTGGTGTATGAGTTGAAGCTGAAAACTTTGAAAAGCTCAATTGAATACGGGGATAATAGAAAAAGAAACAAGATTATGTATGAATTCTATTCTTTATTTTTTTCAAGAGGGGAAAGGGAATTTCTTTTCGGGAAGAAAAATCTTGAGATAATAAATACGAAATCCAGAGAGGAAATGAAGTCAAAAAGGGGTTGAACTTTTTTTTATGTACTTCATACTTTTTATTTTTAGTATTTGTATTTCAAACGCAAAGGGTTGAAATTTGAGAATATTATAATTTTGAGTGTCATAGGGTTCTAAGGTTCAGGGTTTTCTGAATTCGGGAATTAGTTTAATAAACAATTTTTGCAAGCATTTCAAGACTATTTTCAGTACAACTGTTTTTGTTAGAGTATTTTTGTAAATAAAGCAAAAATGACGGATGACTATCCCACTTTCAAGTGCTTTGAAGGTTTTTTCGTAAAAACTTAAGGATCTGTAAAGTTTTCATATGGCTCAAGCCATTTTAATTCCATTATTGATATGCGAGATGTACATGCATGTGGTCTCAATATAATGTGTCCCATACACACATACACACGTAACGAAATATACATTTATTAAAGTATCTTTTAGTACGCCGAATATAAGATTATCAAATTCTAAACACCCTTCGAAATAAAGAGCGACGGTCTAAGCACCACAATGCAGCTCTATAGTATTATACATTGGCAACATTGGTATCAACAAAGGAGAAAGTGCAGAGTGAAATGTACAATGCAAATGTAATGTTTTATATAAATTTATTTTATTGAAATAAAAAAGCTCGGCTTATTGCACAAAGCATGCAATGCAACTACATTGTAATATCGTACCAAGCAACCAAGTTACCAAGTAGATTATCTTGACTAAAAGAAATGCATTTCCACTTTTTTGGGTTGTTAGATAAAGTAGTCCCATGTCAACTCGAATTTTTCATCGACTTGTACCTCTTTCTATACTACCCTCTGCCTGTCTTGACTGTTCGGTCTCTTTCCCTTTATTTTATCGTATTCAATAACATTCTTCTTTTTTTTCCTCCTTATGCATATTTTATGGGTATAAAAAATCCAATAAAATTCTATTAGCTGTTACTATAATATATAATACATGTAGTCACTTTAGGCTGAATAAATATGTATAAAATTTGACTTGCTGACTACTACATATACCGCACTGGAGTCAGGATAATAGGAATATTATGCCAAGAAGCAAATGAGGGGCAAAGAAATAAAGGAAAGACATTTCCTTATTTGATAACTCCATTCATATCATAATCATAATAATCATATCATAATATATAAGCTTTGGTTACTCTAAAAAGGTTTTGGGTGCTATTATTAGATTAATATGAGATAGAGATAATACAATAAAATTTATAGATTTTTTTATTTAAAACTTAATGACATAAAGGAATGCATGGTGCATATCATTGTCATTGTTTCCGATTGTTGGTTTTAGCTATGGTTGAATATGATCGGGTTATTAAAGTTAACAATACTTTTGGAACATTGGAAATTTGGAATTCACCTAACAAATTATAGTAACCATATAGTTAATGATTACCTTGATTTTTGATTTTAGAATTTTATTATTTGTAAAAACATATTTTTTGTTTCCATTCTACCTTAAAAGGATGCAATGCAAAATAAAATTATCATAAAATTATATACTCATTACTAAATTTATTTCAATTAATTAACTTAAAATTGTAGCATATAAGCATATGCATTTAACCATATAGGCTTCCTCAAGCCAGAGTGAGTGTATTACCTCAAGTTATAACGCAAGACACTGATTTCTCAAACTGCAAAATTAATTAAAATAGAAACTGGTTGCCCTTTGAGTATTATCGTATGTAAGTTTCTACAAGGAGTGTGCCGCGAGTGAGCTGGTGATGCAATCAGTAAATATCACTTGTATCACTTCACTGGCATTTTCCCTATCTATAATGTATACTACCGTTGAAAGTTATTTCAAGAGCGTTATTGAGAAATAGCGTGTACAACTGTTCAGTTTTAATTCAAATAAGCTGCCTAACTTTGTGATTATGCATTCCTAATACGTCACAAATATTGTTTTAAATAACCTGATGAAATTCTGAAATGACGCGAGACGAGAAGGTAGCGTTATTTTTATTTGTTGCATGCTTACTTCTATGTTTTAAAGGATTTGCTTAGATACGAAACCTGTTTAAATTATGAAAATTCTTAAAATTTGATCTTTCAAGTTAATACAATAAATCCTTTGATTCTTTGGTAGATAAATTACTTCAGAGGTAAAAACAGAGAGAAAAAGTTAATTTTCAAAGGGTAAGAAATGTAATTAAAAATGTTCGCTCCCTTTCATTTTCATTAAAGTGCTAACAAGTGTGTCTTAAAATCTCCATAAATGGCTACTATAATAGTTAAAAATTTACTATTAGGGAGGTGGCAATATTACAACACTGAGTGGAAGTGGTACCTTTATTACTTCAAGTATTGGAAATGTGGTAATTTTTTGTCCTTTTCCTTGCAACTCAAAGTGATAGAAGTTATCATCATCATCATATCATATTATCGTATTACACCTCTCTTAAATGAAACGACTCTTAGACACCCAGCCCAACATCTTTGAAATAATAAAACTTCAAGTGTTTAAGGTAAGAGTTGAAAGTATGTAATATCATCATCATCACCATAATAAGGGAGGAGGGATGCAATTAATTTAGTTTGTGTACTGCTTTCCCTCGTTTTGGCTCGGATTTCAGCCTCTTTCGTGTTTCTCATTTGAGGAATTATTTCAAGTAAGAAATCCCTGCCTGCCTAAATAAATAAGTTAGTTTACAAATAAAGATAAGCACGCTCGGTGTGCCTTTAGGTTTAGAAATGTACTTAAACTAGAGCTGAATGCCTGCTATACACTTCTTCCTACCTATAACTTAACAAACGTTTACCTTCTACTATTACACAAGGCGTGTGCAGAAACTTCCTGGTAAAATTGGAACGTGTAAAATTTATTGGTCAGTTTGAATTATCGAAATTAATTTGCACAAGTCATGCTCAACGATAGTAAAGCCAAGATTGGGAAAGAGGAAAAGGGTCATAAACAATCTATTCATTGCTGTGTCGAGTCTATTTTGCATACTCAGATTCAACAATAGAATTTCTTATGCTGTTATCCCCGCAGGCTTGTGTAAGAATTACAATCACAATTTCATTTTAACTTTTCTGGACTGTACGAAAAATGATTTACGGGATGGAGAAATGACACGTAGCAGACTATATGACATTTACCTCTTTAGTTTTATACAAGAATAAGTTTTCTGATCTGGTCTGGTCACTTGGTTTGTACAGCAATCAAAAGGGAAACTAATTTCTCAAAAAATTCATGTAAATCACACAACACAGGAACAAGATTACTATAAATTACCCACAGTAGAAAAATTAGATTTGTATCTTTTGCAAACCAAAAATATTTAGGGACATGACTTGTCGGCTATTTTCAGCACACCCCCTGCTGCTGCACGGGTGAGTAATACTACAGATTATTTTTAACAACAGAAAGACAGGAGTTCGAGACAAGTATTTCCTAATTAAAATTCTGCATGGCTAGTTAGAAAAGGAAATGGATTAAATAAATTTCAAATATTTATGAATCAGCTTAATGGAAAGCGAAAGGTTGCAATAAATGAATGCGATTTTCAAAGTCGTTACTTTACTACTTTGCAAATTTTCTCTGGTAATTAATCAGCATTATTAATTGATGGGACTATTCATAAGGATTAGATTTGACCAAATACCGGACAGAATGTAAATTAAGGTATTAAATTGGACTTTCTATGTATATAAGTACTTAAGGTGGCTCATATGTACCTATATATTATATAGGTAATGGATTTGTCTCGGTTCAATTTCAATTAATTACAGAATTAACATGCGACTAGAACAGATTTCTAACCTCTTGTATTCATGAAATAAAAGGAGAACGGAAAGCTTGTGATGTGGCAGTGGTGACTTAGGGAGATGACTCAAATATACAATCTAACTAAAATGCATCAATTATGCTAAGCTTTCTCTCTACTACTAGTGATAATATAGAATAGAATAAAATAGAATTTTCTTCTTCATTGAAATCCTGAAATTAAATGATATCTTTAAGCAGGGTACTCAATTATAAAAGAAGAATATTTCATTTTACTATAATGAATAAAATTCTAGTGTATATATACAGTGCATTCTAGTTTCATTTAAATTAAATGTATGAATGTCCACACCTGTTTTATTTCCCAAGGGCGACTCCCTCCGCTTTTATTCTCTCTTTTCTACACTCATTTCTACACATTGTGTCATATTACTGTCCATTATCCTAAATACAAACCGAATTTATCACTTAAATGACAAATTTAGTGGGGGTGGAAACCCCGACTGAATTAGTCCTCTTAAGTACATACTGCCACGTATTATGGATTGAAATGAAGAAGAGAAAGAAAATACTATAGAAAGTTTTGTGTGTGCGGTTTTACTTTTTTATTCGAATCTATTGTATTTTTTTTTCACTTTCAATGTCGTATACATAACACTTAAAAGGATATTTTATACTCTCTTACCTAATCGAACAAAGAAGTCTTACAAGCGAGGTAAGGGAGTAAAAGTAAACTGGAAAGTAATTTTCAGTTTATAACCGACATCAGGTTATTGCAGAGTAAAAAGAAGTATGTACAAATATGTAGTAGTTGTAGTTGTAGTGGCAAGTATCAGAAGAGAAAATTCGATAAGATCATAATCCCTCGTAAATCTTATCGAATGTTTCATCGACACCCGTCCCTTTTACTACTTTATGGTCTTCCGATTTACAACTTCCCAACAATATCCGTTCTTGTATCGTCAAAGAATATAAAATAAAACACAAAGTTTATCATTTGTTTTTTATCTTCCGAGGCTTACTTCCTTAAATAGAGAAAAGAAAAGTTTTTTTCGTATCACACGGCTTAAATGCAGCAAGAACTTTCTGATACCAAGGCCGCAAGGAAGATGTCAAATTGAATACTGACAAAGCCAACCAAATAGGTAAAAGATTATCCTTATAGGCAGAAAGTATGTAAGGAAAATTCTTAATGCATTCAATCTACCGTGTTTAGTACTAACACCACCGAATTTATATTTTCTTTATGTTGTTCTCATTGTTTGCTTCTTTTACTTCATACTCACCGTTAGGGGTATCAGTACCAATTTGTAATCTAAGTTAAGAAAGTGAGACTATTCGGTAGTACATAAATCCCCGAATGGTTTTTATCAGTGTAGTACATCGGTTGGAGAATTTTTGTAAAAGAGCGACTTAGTTATTGTTCAAAGTAGCAAACTTTTTTACTTTTAGCAGTTGAAGAAGTTGAAATTACTTAAGATTACAGATATTAAGAGATGCGATGATTGTGCAATGGAGAGCAATTTCTCAATATTTTTTTCTTACTGATAATTTATTGCATTTTACTCTCTTAGTTAGACATTCTACCAGGAGTAGTAGAGACACACATACATCCTTGAACTATAAAATGAAATATTGGTACAAGGCCGATATATATATGTAGTACATATAGTTTAGATAGAAAAACCCGAAAATTCGGAGTTGTTTTTTTCCTGCACATCTAGTGTCATTACTATTGCACACACTAACGCACTTCTCCCTTCCGTTTCCAAACATACTTTGTACATTATAGCAGCGGTGGTGTAATTTTTTACCCAAATGGTTCTGAAAGTGTGTGTGGTAGTACGTCTGTCTCCCTTGTATTCGTATTAATATGCGTCATCTACAAATACTACAGTTTGTGTGGTTTCTGAGTTATGTATTAAAGTGTGTATTTTAGATATGGATATATATATTTAGAGACTAGAGTGTCACTTCCCTTTTTCCAAATCACTTCCATGAGAAAAAGTTTCCTCATCATGTCATCATATTATATAATATGATGCATTAGCCGTGAAAAATTGCTTGGCAATACATAAACAAGCTGAGAGTTAGAAAGATTCTGAGAGGATCATAAAAAATTGGATGAAATAATATGATGATGATGACACGGTTTACAAGCAAAATCATTTCCACGAGTCATCGGGTTTTTACAAGTAATATCAAATCACTAGGAGATGCTCACGCTGACTTCAGCCTGTCTCCCTGAGAATGATTATGGAGGTATATGGTAATATTTTGTCTCTTCTGGTTGGAACATAGTTTCTCATTTCATTGCATCTGAAAGACCAGTTTGGGCTGGACGCTTACAATTTCTTATAAGAATTTTAGTTTTAGTAAAAGAGGATTTGTTGCATGGAATGCGTTGAAGGAGAAACATGTAGTGATGATATCAGTTCATCATGAAATCAAACTACTGAACTTTTATGTGACTGAGGACTTTCCTTTATAAAAAAATCTTTGTGTGGCGGTGGTCTTGGTCTTCATTCCGAAGCAGATGAGGTTTTATACCACCACTGGTTGTGGGTGGGTATTGGATTTTCGCTTAGCGTTAGTGCGTGCATGCAGTTATCATCCGGATGGAGGGACAAAATACCCGGGTTTTATGACAGCCCCTTCCGCCGATATAGGAGTACCCGCTGGGAAGGGGGAAGAAAGAGTGGTATCATATCATTATGAAGATGATGGTTAAAGCTTCAAGTTCAAGGGGCACCCATGCATGCAGATCTTAATACCTTTTTGGGGAAAATGTCCCCAAATCATACTTCCTGTGTGAATTCTTTCTAGGCTTTTGGTAAATATGACCTCACAACGAGGCTAAAAATGCAAAACCATGGGGGTGCGTTTTGAAAACTTATTTGTCAGATCGTATCGTATCTTCATATTCCATAAGAAACTTTCCGTGCATAGTCCCTCTTTCTCCTGATATGTTGAATGTGATGAAGGGTCTATCCATCTTTTTAGCCAAAAAACCAATCCAGGCTCTGTCTATACGTCCGACTTACTATTATTCGCCCCTCTTTGGCTCATAAAAAGTCCAACTTGACAGCACTGACATGACTCCCTTTTCTACCTTACTACATGCTTACGTATGTACCAGCACATAAAGGACGAGAGTAAATTCTGCCGTCAACAGAAGCACTCCTCTTTCCTGTTCATCTTCAGTTTGTGGTTCGACGAAACAAATCAACCAAAAAATTTCGACCTGCTCACCTCTTCACACCCTAGTCAAAACAGTATTTTGTACGAATGAAAAAAAAGTAATGGGACTCAGAATGCATTTTTTACGGTAAATTGCACAAACTTTTATTTATTTTGGAAAAATGCATTTACCATATACAAATACAACCTCCTTCATTTCTAAGATTTTATTATCCTGAGAGCTTCTCTTCCTTATTTTTATCTGAGTGATTACACGAAAAGAATTTACTATTACCGAATGAATCATCATCATTCCACATCAAGTATAAATTAGACCGGACTGGTCATATAACACTCTCACTCTGCCCTTATTATGTAATGCTCTCCAAGACTCGAAACCCTTACAAACTCCAAGTGTAGTAGTAATGATGTCTACTACTTACTCCTTACATAGTAACTCCAACCCCTCTCAATTCATTTTCATTTTGAGAGTCCGAGATAGATGGTCATACAATAAAATATAACGAAATGGGAAATAGCCCTTCTTGGTCGGGTTGGCCTTTCCGTCCTAAGTAATAGAGATGGTCGTAAAACAGCAGAAAAATGTTTTAGGCAATGTGAGAGAAAGAACCAAAAGCTTCTTTTAGCTCGGACAGTTTTATATTACCGTATTTTCACCCTCTTAAGATGTGTATACTTCCCATTCAACAAAGTTCTAGATTCAAGGGCAAATTCTAAGCAAAACTGGATATTTGATCCGGAAGTTTTTGACAGGGAAGAAGGAGAAAGCATCACAAATCTCCATTTCAATAATGCTATAACTATAACATGTCCAGCCATCATAAAACCATCCGAGAAAGGGCGTTTGTGTCTCTATTCACTTTATTTATCTTTCAAGGTTGGTACCAAAAAACCGAATGATTGAAAGAATTTATACATTTACAAACCGTAGGAGTATCATACTTTCAAATTTTTTCTACATTAAGAAATCCACTCTGAAATTCTCCTTTTACAGGGTCTATTTTATTTACAGGTAAACTTTCATGTAAAATAAAAACCGTAGCTTAAGTCTATCATATAATTTTAAAGTACATTCCACTTCCTTATTATAAATTCAGTTCAACCAAGTTCAACACAAACAATTAGAGTGCTTTATTGATCACATTATTCAATAAATTAGTTTAATAAGAATATTTCCAGTTTACCGAA
>JAQGAA010001150.1:0-17030 GCA_034696425.1 Isotoma viridis | reverse complement strand
ATATTTGTACAAAGTAGAAAAACTACCTGTCACGCAATTTGTTGTAAAACGAGACAGAATAAATTTCATAAAAATTGCAAAAGAAAGTCAACCTGACTCTTTACCTATATTTTTTTACCCTTAGTAGTCTCTTTTATACAATCATTCCATTGACTAAAGGGTAAGTTGGTGAATAAGTTAGCAGGTCATCATAAGGGTGGATTCCCCTGAAGACTAATAAATTCTTAAATGTCATGCAACAACGAATATCTTTATCATCATGGACATACAATCTAGGCAGGAAACTTATTTCTCCCAGCAGTCTTTCGACATATTACATTATTCCATCATGTCAGTTAGTATGTTGCTTCTAAAGTCAGTAATATCAAGTATGTAGGTTAGCTAGCAGTTGTATTTCTGATACACATTCATCGTATTTTTTGAATAGTACTGACTAACAAGAGATACATCATCTACTTCAACCAATCCTCTTCTTCCTGCTTTATACTATTATACGGAGTAAAAATCTCTTTGAGCTGAGATTCTCAGATGTAATCAAAAAAAGCTTTCAAGAGCATCAGTAACGGAGAAAAAATGAAATGGTATATCATTCTTTATATGTCCAGCTGTCTGTTCGTTGACATCTGTATAATTTACGAGAATTTCTATCATACAGCTTTTTACCAATATGATCGTAGATGTCAAGTGGAGCTGGGAAAAAAGATGGCAAGGGTCGTATATTATCTTGTCTTGTTATTAACAGCCAAAAAACGAAGTGACGATACTATTTGATGATGACAGTCAACTAGATGCGGGCTTATCGGGGAAGAAAGTCGTTTTTAGTGTGAGATGAGGGGTGAAATTGGGCTTTTGGATGAAGATGGTTTTTTGGAAGGATTTAAAAAATGTATGGATGAAAAGATTTTGATTTAATGTTATGGATTCTTCTTCAGATATTTAATATATGTGATTAATTAAATATTTCTTTAGTGTAGTTTTTCAGTGCAATTACGATTTCAAAAATAAACTTTTGAAAAATTTCATATGAAATGTTTAAAGTAAGTATTAATGCTACAAACCCTGATTCTCATTTACTCATTGCGGTTTCACTGAGACTTTAATAAAAATTTATTAAATTTTCACATAATATATTCAATCGTAATCCACAATTAATGCAGTTTTGTATTTAAAGTTTTAGTTGTTTTTCACAGTTCAGTAATACCTATCCGTCTATCTCTTAATATTAGTAACGAAAATGAAGATCTTGGCTTTGTAGTCGCTATGGGCAAACCTCGTAAGCTTAATTACACTCTACTAGGCTTATTAGTGTGCCCTTCGTGTTAAGAGCTTTAAGTACGAGGTGAGTGCCCTGAATTACAGGATGCTGGGAAGATCGTATTACGATTTCATTTTCTGAAAACAGCTTGTTTATGTAGGCTAGGAGTCTGCAAGCAAAGTTCTTATAAAATTAAAGCATTCGTAGCAATATTCAATTAAAGAAAAACAGACAAAGAAGCACAACGATGAACACTGATTAAAATTGAGTCAATTCTATCGTTGTAAATGAATTGTAGGTTTATCGATGTACTGATTTGATAGAAAATCATTGTATAAGAATGAACTATTTTTATAACCCTCTGTGGGTCAGTGTGTAAAACAGCAGTTTATCAATAAATTGCGGTGTATATCACCAATGGTTAATGTCATGAATAAAGTAAATGTAGTTTTTCAGGGAGCCAGAATCAACACTTCTGTAATCTGTAACATGCCCATTTAACATAAAAAATCCCTGATAAGTGATAACTCGATACAGATAACTAAAACATTATTTTATCATATCTAGCTCACAACACAAGGCTTTTAATCCCAATTATCATTCAATAAAAATTATTAATACAGCAGATTATTATTCCATGTGAGATTCTTCTTACATATGAGTTTACCTTATCAATCAGCAATAAACCATTAGCATGAAGTTAATAGTTTAGCTAATTTAAATTTTGGAAATCAAAACTGAATCCTTTTTGAAATTTTAAAGTAGCATATCTAATCAGAAGTAAAAAATAACTTATTATTCAGCCGACACAAAAATAGCTAAAATATTAAAATGGAAGAAAGCCCACAGCAGCAAGCAAGACAACGCCATAGGGAAAGTCGTACTTCTACAAAAAGCAAAGACACAAATCAAAACAATGCTACAACAATTGAAATAGAAACAAGTTCAATAAGTATTACTGAAGATGAAGAAAATGACAAAAGTTCTTTGTATTCTAAAAACAAGAACAAAGTTTCTGGTACATTTACATTAATTTCTGTAACAATTTTAATTGCTTTAGTACTTTTATTTGTAAAGTATATGGACATGAGGCTTCCCACACCTCTCATGGAAAAGGATTTGTTTGAAAATCCAAAAAGGTAATTCAGTCAGTCAGTCATTATTGAATACTTTTTTGAAATCTGCTTGGGGCAAGTTATTATCATTACGGAAATGCTTCATAATTTTCGGAAACCCTAATATGAATTTTGCCTTTTTGAACTCATATTCTAAATCTGAATATCCAGTTTCATAGAAGAACGTGCTAGAAGGGATTTGCACACGCTAAGTAGCATTGGCATCCGAGTTACAGGAAGTTATGCAACGGATGTTATTGCAGTTGAAAGATTCATAGAAATATTAGAAAAAATCAAAGCGAATCAAAGCAGTTTGTACAATATTGAGTTCAACGAGCAAAGACCTTCCGGGTCATTTTGGCTTGATGATGATGAAGGAAGTACCTCCTCCTATTCTAAGGTTCATATTCTAAAATTGCCAACAAAACAACTTATTTGTTGACCCACTCTTAAAATGGTTCCCTTTGTGCAAAGCAGATTGCAAACGTTGTTGCGAAATTAGAACCGGCAGATGTAACAAAAAGAACAAATAACTCTGTACTCTTTAACTGCCACTTCGATTCTAAACCCGGAAGTCCAGGAGCAACAGACAATGTTATAAGTTGTTCAGTGATGTTAGAACTCCTTAGGGTTCTATCAAGTCAGAAGGACTTGGTTATAAAAAATACTATTGTTTTTTTATTCAACGGAGCAGAAGAGCTAGGGTTACAAGGGGCACATGGATTTGTTCAAGGGAAAACAAGTCATCTTGACCTAGAAAAGGGTCATCCTTGGTCTAAAAATCTTAAAGCTTTTATCAACTTAGAAGGAGCTGGTGCAGGTGGACGAGAAATATTATTTCAAGCTACTGGAGGTATATATATTATACTGGAGGCTAATTGGATAAGATAGATTACAACAACAATTTGTATCATGAGTGAAATAGTAATTGTATTTAATTAAATAGTAGGCATGGGTGTAGTTAACATAATGTAATTGATTGCGCAGCAAGTACAGGTCAAACGGGTTGGTTACTCAAAGCATATAAAGAAGGGCCATACCCCTACGGGACCGTTTTAGCAGAAGAAGCATTTCAATTCGGACTAATCCCATCTGACACAGACTTCCGGATCTTTCGAGATTTTAGCAAAACTCCAGGACTGGATATAGCTTACATAAAGAATGGTTGGGTGTACCATACAAAATGGGATAAACTTTCAGAAATTCCTCCAGGGAGTATTCAACACATGGGAAGTAATGCTCTTGCAATTGCAGAACACCTGGGAAGCATTGATTTCACTGTGCCTCGAGACTCGGCTGGTGAAATGGTATTCTTTGATGTTTTGGGTGCTTTCATGATTTCATATTCAAAGACGGTAGGGATTGTCATCAATATCCTTGTGGCTGTTGGAACAATTGTGGTTATCATATGGGATGGTGAGTTGCATACAAATGAAGCTACCTACGTAAATACTCTCTAGATGCATGATTGAATTTATAAGACAAACTACGTGTGAAATTTTACTTATTGAGATGATTTTTCTGCATACGTTTTAAAGTTGGATGGAAACTCAAAACAGTGTTGACTTATCTAAAGTTTCTGGGCTCTACGATTTTGGCATGGGGATTAGCAATAGGGGCAGCAGCCCTTGTGGCTGTGATACTTAATGGAGCTGGTTATCCTAAGCCTTTTTATTCTTATCCTAGTCTTGCAGCTATACTTTTTGGAATACCGGCTATGTTGACATTAATTCTGGTGTATTCTTTCTGTCTGAGGTCATCACCAAGAGAGACTTGGCTAGCTGGGAAATTTACTTTAGCTTTGATTTTATTAATTACTACTTTTATAACGAGAGCTGCATATATATTTGTGGCACCTTTGATTTTTGGAGTTTTTGGATGGTTTGCTGCCAGGTATCTTATGCGAGGTAAACAAAATTACTTGTTAAACTATAGATGCAATTACAATCGAAGAAGTAATTACAAACTATCTGTACATAACACAATACTTCATTCACAAACAGTTTCTAAACTATTCTGATTAACTATTGATACAGGATGGCCCAAGGCGACAATGATTACTTACATGATAATAAGTGAAATCATACCTTTACTCATGTCAACTTACCTTACGGTAACCTTATCAGATGTATTTGTACCAATTCTCGGAAGATCTGGGAGTGAAACAAATGGAAACTTGTTTTTTGGGATAATAATTGCAGCCATGCTTTCTATTATTGTACTACCAGGACTTGTTCCACTTTTTGTAAATTATGACAAAAAAGTTTTGCTTACTTGTTTACTTACAAGCATTTTTATTCTGAATCCTATGATTGTTTTTGGATTCCTTGGGAAAGTTCCATATCAAGAGAAAACACCTATGAGATTAACAATCGCTGTGAGTTTCTTTATTAATAATAATTTCCTTTGTGAAATATGAATTTCTATAATTATTTAATTTTTTATGTTTATTTAAAGGACGTAGATAGAATCTGGTATGATTCGAGAGGAACTGAAATAAAATCTGAGAGTGGATACTGGTTTTGGGTTTTGGATTCTAATACGAAAGACTTTATGCCTCAGTTTGTTAAAACTGTGGCTGAAGTAGAAAATATTCAAGATGAAATATTGGACTATGAAAATTGCGAGTATTTGTATTGCACTCAACCGTTTATATGGCCTACTACAAAGATAATTAAGTAATTTTTTTTTAAATTTTTTAAAAATTCTCTCAGTAAATTTTAAAATTTAAAAAAAAAATAATTTCAGGAAGACACACTGGGTTTCAAAACCTAATAGACATCCAGAAAGTCTCAGGAATACAGTTTCAATGAAAATACTAGAAAATACAATAATTGGGACACCAGATCGAAGGCGAATTTCATTAGAGTTTCACGGTCCAACTCAAATGCCTATTGTGCTGAGTCCCCAGAAAAATTGGGATGCTAAAATAAATTTCCAGATTCTAGGTGAAAACGAACCTATTAACCAAGAAGGTAGTACGAGTTGGAAAGGTCGGAAAGTATATTTTATCTATCATGGTCGAGGGTATGTGAATGAGCCTCTTAAGATAAACATGGAATTGACAAGGACTGGGAACCCTGCGGTAGGACAAGATGACACTTTGTTGGATATACAGCAATCAGCACTGTTCTTACATAGTGAGGAAAATATGAATGCTAATTTTACTGATTTTCTTAGTCGATTTCCTTCATGGGCTTATACAGGGTATAGTTGGAGTACTATTATGAAAATGTATAAAATTGTGTGATATTCTTTTAGATTAGGATGTACAAAAATAAAGCTTATTGAATTTTCAACCTAAATTGTGCACATGAAAAAAATTATTTTTTGATTATAATGGAAAGTCGCATTGAAATATAACAACAATAGAAAGATTTTAAAAGTATTCTCTCGGATTAGGAATTATGAAGTTAATTTGCAATACTTCAACTTCACGGGATAGCTTTCTGATAAGAGTTGCACGATTAAAATTACTGTGTAAAAATAATGGTAAGTTGCATTGAAATTCAACAATAGGGAGATCAAAGTGCTTTCACTTTGACGCCTAGCATGCAACAGGCCCCAAAGTGAAAGCACCTTCATGGAGATTTTAAAATGTAAACCCATATTTTTTATTTCGACATCAAGGATGAATAACTAGACAAATTTTAATTATAGTAGCTAAAGGTACACCAATACGTACATAGGTTCTTCTGATTGATATTACAAAGGTTGGTTTCTTAATCAACTCAATCATAATAAAAACTAAAACGTTTTTTAAATTTACGTCTAGAATACATTCTTGAATTACAGTTTTTTGTAAAATAAAATCAGGAAGTTTTCCGATTTTGCAAATATTATAATAAACATTACGTACAACTTGGTTTAAAATAGTTTTGCCTACTAGTTTTCAATTACGATAAAACTGATTATTTTTACATTGAATAAAGCAATGGTCGTTATACATCCGGATTAATACTAAAAATACACAAAATGTATTTAAAACCTGACTAGAAAATTCCTTTTTTGCTTATACGAGCGATCAAATACAGATAAGATTAAAATCATATGATTTTGTAAATATAATATTTCAATACTTTAAAAGTAAATAGTACCACGAAACAAAAATCAGCCTAAATAACAAATATTTACAAAATGCAAAATGTCTTTTGATCTTATTAACTTACAAATAATATACTTAAAGCACAGAGACAACTTATCCATTAATCTAATGCCTGAACTAAAACCAGTGAGACTGTAAACACAGATTACATAACAAAATTCATCTTACAATAGAAAAATTTCCATTCAAAACCCATTTGAAAAGTTACAAGTACAAAGTATCCTATTCCATACAACATTACAAAATAATAAATACGAGTTTTGTTGATACTCAAGGAATTTTATGAGATTCAAAGAACAAAGACATGGATTAACTACACTAGCTAAGAGATTCAAGTGACCTATTCAATTTCATTAGTAAAAAAAAACATGTGAAAATAATGTAATACTTTTAGATACAATACAAGAAGACAAGCAGAGCGTAGAATGAATAATAATAAGAGAAAATCAGAGTAAATTAATGACTTGGGTTGGAGAAAGTGTATAAAAAAGCTTTTTACAGATATGCGTAAACTAGCCAAGAATTCATTTATGAGAATCTCCATATGATTTGCAAATCTGCTCTGAGATTCCGTTCGAAACGCAAATTTATTTCTTTAGCAAAATCCTTTCTCATACTTACTTACGCTGATGAAAGCTGTTTTTGCCAATCCTACCGAATAAATAAGTCTTTTTTATTCTTATTTTATATATAAGAAAAACGGAATATATATATAGACTTAGACTATATCTCCAGAATAAAGCAAATGCATACTAATGTGGTCCCTACGAATATTATTAAAAGACTTGGAGTACAAATCGAAGGAAGATTTAATCCCCCGTGGATAAACCGCATTGTGTTGGCAGAAGATCTTTTATCCAGTAAATTCAACTTGATTTTGTAATTAATTATGTTTTTTTACTGTTTGAATATCTCTGATCCAATTTTAAAATATGCTACCGGATGTAGAACAGTTTTAGGATCCTTTGTGTACAATTATTACGATTTAGCGGCTTAACCACGAAAGATCAAAAACTTCCAGTAAGGTGTAGTCCCTACTAGTTTTAAGAATGATAATAAATCCGCCATTTCTTGCAAATACGATAGATCTTATGCAGAATGACTCACCAGATTTACTTAACTCATTAATCTTTATCATTCGGAGGAAGAATTCCGTTTCGAATTGCTTAAACTTTTTGTTCGAAAATTCAACTGCAGGCCAAGCAGAATAAAATCCTATGATATTCTTATAAATTGTTACACTCTATAGAAATGGTTACCCTTTCTTTGCATTACATTACACAACGTATTAGTTGGTTGGACAGAGACAGATACAAAGTCCTGGCCTCGAGTACAATCCAATGTCATTCATATGTATATGTGTAAAGATAATAGGATGATATATATTTAACCATATTATATATAGTTTCTATGAGTATTTATCCGTATGGGCTACACGTGGATCTATATGTAGAATATCATGAGATGCGAAAAACGAACCTTAAACTCTATCTTTTATATATACTTTCCTCTAGAGAGATAAATTGCGAAACTTGTATAAATTCCTATGCTGAAGAAGTGTTTTTTTACCACGAACGAGGCAAAACGGAGAAGATATGGAGATAAATTGACAATGGGTGGAAAAAATAAATTATTCCAAGTCAAATTCAGTCTAAGTTTTTCTACTTTTTTGTAAAGATACTATTTCTTGTGTGTCTTGTTTTTCTGTGAATTAAATAAAGGTTTAATTATGCTTTCTATTTGTTTTTGACTTTAGAACGAATTTTAAAATGACCCATTGTAATTGCTTTCAGAGTGCGTAACTCCGAATTAGTAATTAATCCAATTTAAAATGTCATATTTGAATTATTCATTCAAAAATAATTTCTAAAGTTTCAAAATTTTGAATCGAAAACTATTTTTTGAGTGGATTTTTATCTGTAGAGAAAACAATCTCTTATAGAAAGATAGAAACTAACTTACACAATTTCGCTTAATAAACTATGTAAATTGTTAATTTAATTACAAACTATGCTAGCACCTACTTAAGAATAAGTTAAATTCTACTATTTACAAATCCTCAATGTGACCCAATGAAACCAGACTCTTTGTTAAGAGCAGTATTTTCACATTGGGAATATATCGGATATATATTTTGTCTATCGAATTGTGAATTGAGTGAAATTACTTGTGTAAGCAATTATTCACTTTGAACTTAACTATGATAATTATAATAGTCTTATAGGCAAAGTTAATTACCTTACATTTGTATAATTAATTAAACCTTTCTATATACTTCACTAGTTTCATTTGCACTTCTCATTAAAAGAGAATTTAACTTTTCAAATTTATCTTATTATTACACACTTGCTTAACTTTTCCTATTCTAGTAGATAAATTGAATAAAGTTTATGATGCCTTGAAATACTTCTATAATTACTAACTCTAGTAGCATTAAAATTTAAAAAGTTATGATTACTATTTACAAAGATGCAAGTACTAAGTTCCTCAAAGTTCTTGATCTTATTATTAGGTTTGCAACTCGTGAAACTAGAATTAGACGTCCGATTGGTCGGTATGTTCCCACTCTTCGTACACTTTCTTAAGCTAATTTTGCAATACTAAATATTTTTAACCTAATGTTCTATGTACAAACTGACACAAGGGGGATTAATGACTGTTAGAAAATACGACAGTAAGAAAAGCTTTGAATTATCACAATGTAAATTAAAGTTTTTCCAAATGACATATTCAAACAGTTTTCATTTAATCTCCGCATCTGGCAGATATTTCTATCATTCGTTTCGTCATTACGGGAAGGTAAGCTTGTGAAAAGCACCTTTTTTCCCTTTGTATTATTATTAACTTTGCTTAATTATTTAAAACTTTAAAATAGTATCTTATAAAACTATTCGTTAACTATAGACTAAAAGTTGAATTGTTTACTCTGTTTCTTATTTTTAGCTTGACTTACTGCACCTCTTCTCGTATAGTATACAATTTAAACTATTAATGAAATTTAAAACTTAAACCATATTTCAGTTAAAACACTTAAAATTATTCTAACAGCTAACCTTAAGACTTACTAATTTACATCATTCGTAACACTGGCACCAGGGTAAGTGACCAGAGGTCAACTTTTTAAAACCCTTTTTGGGCCAGTAGTCACTGTAAGTGGGCATTACAAATCTTGACCAGTGTTCAGCTTCTGTTTCTCACTGTGAAGTGAGTCACATGCAGCGTCTCTACATGGTTTGTCTTATTCTACTTAAATTACTATATGATATTTATTCTATGTAATAAGTATTTGGCTGTGTAGCTTCTACTCTAATTTGTAAATGACTATGGTCTATACTCAAAGCCTTTGTATTATTCAAGTTCACTCTTTCGCTTTGAAGATAAGAATTTCACAAGTTTTTTTTTTAATTTAAGGGAAAATGCCGATAAAGTAAGTTAGTTTTCCAACAATGCTAATTAGATAAGCAGTGCATCAGTAGAAAGATATTTCTGACTGATTTATACTACTTGTTTTAACGAAGTCTAATCCAGTCTAGTTCTAATTCTAAGTGAGAAGATGATTACTATACATAGGATTCAGAGGATGATCACGGTCGGACGCTGTCATCCTGAGTCTTCTAAAACTTGGGTGTTGAGATGCCATATACTGTGCTTGATTCATTTGACCAGAAGCCGCGTACTCATAAGCATTCATTGGATAAGCTGGTGGAACCATAGACTGGTCATATGCTGATGAGTTGATAAAGCCTATATTCAAAAGAGAAAGTTTTTCAAAATGATTCAATTTGCATTTTTTTAACATTACATTTACTTTAACACATACATTATAAACATCACGAAACTTACTGGTAATGGAATGAGGTCCGATGCCCGAATCAAAAGAGCTACTTTCAATAGAGTTTCCCCCAGGATTATTTCTTGCTGAACTTGTTGAACTACTTCCCCCTTCGCCATAGCTACTGCCACTGCTTCTTGAACTAGGGTATACTCCTGTACCATTTACCATTGCACCATTACTGCCCCCATTGACCAGAACACCACCATTACCGACCACAAGTCCAGCAGGATTTGCTGACATTCCATGACTTCCACCTCCAACCATACTCATTTGACTCATACTTGTTGGTATTATTTCGTACGGTCTAGCACCCCCGTTGCATGACTCGGTGAGTACAGCAACAAGATGAGGTGGGATTTTCATTGTCATCCCGTTAGTTGGATTGGATAAGATAAGCATGTGGTTATCTTCCATTCCAACATTATGCTTTGAGT
Organism: Isotoma viridis; assembly: GCA_034696425.1. Classification (NCBI taxonomy): domain Eukaryota; kingdom Metazoa; phylum Arthropoda; class Collembola; order Entomobryomorpha; family Isotomidae; genus Isotoma; species Isotoma viridis. The sequence continues at coordinate 6,286 of JAQGAA010001150.1, read as the reverse complement.
AGCCTCGAGGATTTGTTGCAGAACCGTTGCTATACTTCCCCATATTTACTCCACCCCCATTAGCCAAGTTATTCCTTGATCTTCGGTCAAGACTTCTTTGAGGTTTAAATACAGATCCACTTCCTGAGTTCGATCCAGAACCAGAACCCCGAGAGTTTCGTTTTCGCGTAAGGGACTGAGCCCGCTGTTTTCCAGAGTTTCGGCCGGTAGTTGCACTAGAGAATTGTTTGTGATTCTGGTATCGAGCTTGAAGAGCATTGGGGTCACCGTCATGGCTTATTGGTACATCAATAACACTTAGTTCATCTTCAGCAAATTCATCCTCTGATGGTCCATTATTTCTGTCTGAGTGATCCGGTAATTCTTCATAGATTGGTGGAGGGTTGAGAAAATAGGAGAAATCCAATTTGGGATTGCCAATCATTCCGTTTGAACCTAGGGTGGGATGGGTCACATCCAGCATCTAATAACAAAAATTTCAGCAATTTAATAACACTCTTGAATTTAATTCTCATCTGAACGCATCTGAATTTCCATAAATGCTGAATTCTTTTAAAACAATAATTTCACCTCAATTGAAGGAGGTTGCATCGGTGGTCTTGGTCGAGCATGAGTAAGATCTTCGTACAAAACTCCATTGCCATTCATCATAGTTGGACCATGATGGTGATGATGGTCAAAATCCTTCGTCTGTGTCACCCCCTTCCTCTTTTTCCTGAGGCAAAATAAAATCCAAATGTATTAATCACCTTGCCATCTTCATACTGTGTATATATTTTACTATAGTCTACCTGACTAATACTCTTACACGACTTAATTAACCATTGATTAATTACATTATTATTATTCCTTATTCCATAATTATTACTATTAGATTAGTTAACAATAATAATTACATTCTCTGCATCTTAAACTTTTTAAAAAGTCATTCCAATCAAAAATCCCTTACTTGATTCTCACGTATTTCCAAACAAAGCCTGCAATGACCAGTAAAATCAGAAAAGACAGCAGGGAACAACACACTATCACTGTTACTGATGGAAATGAGCCAATCCTCTTGTATTCTGCATCAGAAACCTATAACAAAAAAAATCATTAAGAAATCATCATCAAGTCTCTTCTTCATTAACTTAGCATTTCTAATGTTTCAGTACACGACTCATTCTACAAGTAATTGCATTTTCAAATGTAATTGACCATGCAAAATCAACATCTCTGGCATAATACATACACAGCAAAACAACTGAATATTATTATCATCCAATTGTCAGTTTTGAATGTCCCAAGGCACCTCGAGTATCATTTTATTTCTCGTAAACCAGTAGTTAATTCGCCCTATTTGCTCGTTACAAAATGAAGACTTCAATTATAAAATCCAAGTGATAAATAATTTGACCCGAGGGGCACGTCCAGACCTGAATCTGATCCATGCATGGTAATAATAAAGAAATGGTAATTGCATATTACAACTCGAAAACATTCTTGTAAACGCTTACAATAAAATAATATTATGTTTATGTTGTTATGTTATATTATCATATCGTATATATTTTCAGGTAGCCCTTGAGCTAGTAATTTAGCCAAATAGGCAGAAACGTGATGACCCGTCGGTTCAAGAACAATTTTTCAAGCTTTCTTTTCTCCATATTAAATTATCTAAGATTTTTTTTATTCCGTGTTTTTATTACAACTGATTTTGCTGAGTTAGTTCTTTCGGGTTGTAAAACCGTTTGTTCACGGTAATATACTAAGATGATGTGTAACTGTCTACTGTCGTAACAATTTGATCTGGATTTTATATTAATGTTAATTTAATTTTATATAATCCGATGTATAATATAGTGAGTAGTACAGAGATTTCAATAAAAATTACTTATAAAGGAACTAAAACGCATTCAAACTGACATATTAAAGATTTTTATCTGTGTAATTTCTTCTCCAAGCCTTATCTGAACCAAAGTGCATCAAATTACACTAGAGATACTTAGTTGAAACGAGGTATTAAAAAAGGTTTAACTACGATTTAAGCTCTGTATAAAGTTTCTAGATGAGATTTATTGTTAGTCATTGGTAGTGCGGTTAGTGTAAACATCTCATCTTCTAGTTTTATGGCTTTTAATTTGAGATTTAGATTGTTGTTGGTTGCTTGGACTTGGAACTAGCCATCAAAGTCGGTTTTTAAGTAAGGTTTAAGTAATACGAGATGAATTCATACACGTAAAGAAGACTTTTCGATCTCTAATCTCTTTCGAAGAAGAATTATGAACAAAATTATAGAAGATACTATCTTTAGTGCTCTAGTAGTATAAGATGCGATGACTTTATAGAAAATTCGATACTAAATATCTGTAATAGTGTAATAAAATGGATTCATTTTTTACAAAAGAGCAAACAAGTTTTGATCTAGTTTTAAATTACAAAGTAACAAATCATTTTAACAGATCTGAAAAAGATTTTCCAGCTCTGATTACAAAAACTAGATATTTGAGATAAGTTGCTAATTTTTTCTTAATATGGAAAAATTGTGCTTGGTTCATAGAAGTTATTATAAAAGCCTTCTTGAAAGATGGGTGAAATTCTTGTATTTATGCATTGTAGTTTTATTTTCAAACTGCTTCTTTTGGAAATCATACAATAAAAGTCGAAATACTTGTGTTTCAATGAAGTAATTAAAACTTACTCCTTTGGCTGGTTTAACTTACAATTATTGACGCAGAAATTAATATCTATATAAAATTATACATTATAAATACACGAACTAAAATATAACCGACACGCTGTTAAATAAACTTAATAAAAACCTTGCTTTTTAAACATGCAATTTTTGAACTACCTAAATTGCAAACTAAAATATCTAGTTGATGAGCCTAGGGAGGGAGTTCTATTTTAACTGTGTGTAAAAAATCCCCCTAATTTAAATAGGTACCACATCCTATGTACTATTACATAACACACTCAAATAATTCAAGCATGCTATTATACCACGGACATACGCTTGTCTTGACAGGTGTGAAGCCGTCAACCATCAACCAACATATCTTTACACTTCACACTTCATTTAATAAAGCACATGAAAATCCACCTCAGTCATTTCCGAGTAAGATATTATTATTTTCTAAAAGAATTAAAACTTACATTAAGAATGTTCGGACAAGTCATATCCAAGTCACAAGGTATGCCTGGAGGTATTGGCGGTGGGGGAAGATGGAAAAAGGGTGGAGGGCCCCCACAATCAGCACAATCATCGTCCATCAAAACCCAAGCTGAAGAGGACATCTGCAAATGCATCAAATTATCAAGAATATTTAGTACACATGTTGTATTTCTTTAAATAATAATAAATATCACTAATGTAATAACAATAAAAATATAAAATAATGTATAAAAGCAACAAATCATAAATAATATCACCATCATCTCTCTCTCTTTATTACATTATTATTTCCACTACGTTTCGACAGAATATACACAACAATAAATTCTTTTGCTCTTATAATATAACAAATGAAATATTAGGTATTATTCGTATCGTTTTCTATGCAATGATATTAATATAATAAAAATATGATGTCTTTTGTATTTATTTGTATTGTGCTGTTGGTAGAGAGAACGAAGAGTAAAAGACTCTTCTTATGCAATAATAATTCATATGCTTTAGGGCTGTAGGTCTTTCGTCTTTTATTCAGACTTCAACAAGGAAATCAACATGAAACATTCCAAGAGATATCAACATGATTTACAACGTGTTTAACAACATCCATATGTTTTATTAACTGAGTTAGTTGTGGTTGTTGTGGTCTTGGACTGAGGAATTGCTTTGGCTAGCATGTCAGTTAGGATTTTTTTGCTTTTAAAATTTCTATTTTGTTTTTTCGTTTAATCTTGGTATGATGATGATGAGATGATCGTTAAAATGTTTCCTTTGTTTCCATGTTGTTTTTGAAGTATAGGTCAAACAAAATAAGATTTATTTAAAATTTAAAGACGCTGAAAGCGTTGTTTCAGCGTAAGTTACGCTTTTAGAGGAATTTAGGGTCTATTGTATAAACCGCGGTATGTGTTTTAACATAAGATAAAGGTGACTAACTAGTAAGGTCTGTTTCACCTCGTTAGAGCTTTTTTAATGATTTCAAGGGAGGAAACCCATTGTGAAGCCCGTGTGTCTTGTTTGTTTATTAGATGTCCTGCGGTTTTAGAATTTTCTCAAGACACAAGACATCTCAGATGATTAACATGATATTTGCTATTCCATCTAGATAAAAAAGTCTCGTTATTTTCTGCTGTAATATATTTCTCGTTTTTTAAGTATTTTAAAATCTAAACCTTAACCACTAACTACTTACTAGAGAGGTTTTGTTCTTAAAAAGATGAATGAAAAAAGAGATACAATTCATGGTATTCAAATTCATTGCGACTGGACTGACGCAAGAGACAATGACTTTTTTGTGGACAAGTCCTTTGTTTTTGGAAAAAGATATTACCTCTACACACCACAAAACCTAAACCATCTTAAAATATTATTTTATATTTTAAAAAGCCAACTTTTTTATTCTCTTAATATTATGAGTTACTTTGACTTTTACAGAATCCCCTGGCATAAACCGTCCTTTTTTATTGTTTGCTTATTGTACCATTATGTTATTATATGAAGTACAATAAATGCCGAGCCGTTCGGTAAGGTAAAAAGATAAAATTTAAGGAAACTTCATATAAGTTTGTGTATAAATCGTTTTTAGGTAAAAAACAACAAGGTTTTACAAACTACCTTGCAACTACTACTACTACTACTACTTACACGCAAACTTTGCATTATCAGTAATAATTTTTGTTTGCTAGAAGGGAAATAATATTTACGACTGAACACATTTCATGCTTCCTATTAGAAAATTATTTAAAAAATAAGGAAAACTACTTATTTGCAACTACTACTATAGATCTATATGGGTTGAATAAGTGTACTCAATATTATCTAAGATCTAGGTGATTTCCATCAAGTTGAAGTTTGGAAAGAGGAAGAAAGAATTTACTCGAACTTCTGGGTCGTAAATAATCTAAGTAAATATCTCGTAAAGTTTGACAAAAATTAGTAAAGCATGTAATCCACTTGTTGCCTATTGTTCAGAAGCGATGGTAGTCAAGTTACCTGTATTGTTACAAAGTGTATTTTTTATTTTTGTTGAAACCCGAATCTTTTTAAAATTTTTCTGAAACACATGCATCGACTACTGCTATTATATATTTCGAAAAATGATACTTATTTACCTACTACTGATGGCAGCTGATTGTATCAATTTTGAATCCAATTGTAAATGTATAAAATAACATTTGATATTTCTTATATCAACAGTAAGTAATATCTAGTGTATTTTAGGAAACGAGATCACAACAATAAAATAAACCTAATTAAGACAATTTCTTTTGCTACTTTTCTTGTTTTATTATATGTTTTAGAGTTGGAGCTCGACTCAATCTGATCTTCAGTAGAAATAAAAATTTCAACTACAATAATAAATGAATGCCCTTTAGTAAGGTCATTTTATGAATCTTGCAAGGTCAAAGGTAATGTAAAAGAAAATGACCATTTTGTTAAAGTAAAAGGATCTGCTGGGATGTAATGATGAGATGACCAAGCTTGAAAATAACATTACTATCTACAAGATTACTACTACTACTGACTTTTCATTGTATTCCGATGCACTTTTCAAACTCAAGTAGCAATTTAGCCATTGAAGCAAAAGCAAGTTTTTGGACTTTTGACAAATAAGCTGGAATTTCAAGAAGCCAGAAGTCATTAAATGTTTTGAAATATTGTGAAGTAGCATGTTATATTTTCACTTTCTCCTCGACACAACCACTTCAGTTGCCAATGATGCATTTTACTTAACAATATAAACTAAAGCCTTTTGCATGTTTAAAATCGACAAATCTTTTTACTCATGTCATTATGAGGTTGACAGTAATTGTATACTCTGGTCATTTTAAAATGGATTGTACTTCTTTTCTGTAAAGAATCTCGTAGTTCGAGTACAAGTACATTACAGATGTTGATTTATTGTATGGTTCTTATTTTGAATACTTTCTAAAGTATGTATTTGAAAATGAAAAAAAAATCAGCATTGACAATATTTTGACATCTTTTGAGTATTTAGATTTGTTGTAAGTTAGTAAAATACTTGTCAACTATGTTGTCCAAACATTTTCGACATTAGTTTTGTCTGTCTACTTGAAAGAAGGTCATTTGGAGGATGTTGACTTAACTATAAATGGTTTATTAACACATTTCTTT
>JAQGAA010001149.1:0-17033 GCA_034696425.1 Isotoma viridis | reverse complement strand
AAAAAAAATTGATGTAGAAGAACAACTGCTGTAGTTACTTTAGTAGTCGCGAGTGAGTATAGAAAATATAATGGATTCGAAACAAAATATATTCAATACCTATATATAAAGTATGCTGTAATACATTAATGCATTTTTAACGTTCTACAAGTTCTATAACGATAGATAGTACGCTTCAGCAATTCTTTCGGCTTCTGAATTTCTTCCGTTCCATTCCATTAAAACTGACATTCTGCTGAGTGATATTCAAGTTTAATAAGTTTTACAAAGTCTTTTTAATGGAAAGACAGTCAGTCAACATTTGAAACACTAAAAGGAGTAAAAAGAACCAACTGAATTTTACTAATGATAAAAAATACATCATAAATCTGTCTCACGATAGAGAATACGCAAAGGGTAGTTTAATTGGCACAGACAGTTAGCTTCCATATATTTCTTTGTACTTTAATTTCCATAAACATCAACACAGCAGTCAATTAGATTTTGGAAAGTAGGATGGATAGAGATTTACAGATATTATAACCCAATGGTACATACTACGACTACCAAAAATACCATATCATTTACTTCTAGCCGACAACGCAGTTTATTACAGTACGATCTCATAAAATCAAACGCACAAGATTGAAAATAGAATGAGAAAAGTCGTGAGATTACATTGTAGGAACAAAGCAAACAAGCTAGATTAAATGACTTTAAATGTCTTTAAAATGTTTTTAACAGCGGAATACACTATACTTGGTTAAAATTATATAGTTTGTAATTCTAAAATAAATACATACTAAACCAATAGGGAATAAAGTCTTTTGCTATTGAATTCTTTTTTGTGTATGCATGCATTGCAAAGTCAGAAATTGAGTTCGAGGGAGTTAGTTAAACTGCCATCCTAAATTAGCTTTTAAATCGGTTTCATTGATAGTAAAAAAAATAGTGAAATAGGTTCATAAAAATCTCATGAATTTCCTTCCTTTTCCTACTACCGCCGGCTCATTGTTCTTGTTAAGACAAAAGAAGATACTAAATAAGGTTGTAAAATCAGCGTTCCTTGCACATGCTAACATAACTTTAAGATTAGAATGGGAAAAAACCTCTCAAAGCCTGAAAGACAATATGGGATATTTTTCTTTAGAGGTTCCAAAAATAGATTTAATGCTTTTTCTTTAGAATGAAAGGTGCTTTTTGAGTTTCGAGTGCGTTTAAATCTGCAAGCAGGAAGCGGTTTTCAAGAGACTGACATGTGGATTATGATGATTTTTTATCATGATAAAAAATGAATGGGTAAGGTTAACACTGACTTGCCGTAGTTACAATTTTGTAAATGCACGTTACATACTTGCCGTGAGATCAACGGAATAGAGTGTGTACGATGCTTGGGTATTTTTTACTGTTTACTTTGGTTACAACACAAAATTCTGTATCTGATCAAGATAAATAAAAAGTTTGTCATATCTGCTATCATATACATTGGTTTAGCCGAGCCAACCTAGTTTCAATGAAAAATATGTACCTATATATGCTTTTACAATGCTTGGTCGTACCATCAGATGCGATAACCCAAGCGTTTCAACTCGAATGTCGAATGACCACAATGCGAAGTTGTATTAAAGTATTTATGCGTGCTTTTGCGTTTTCATTCTTTTATCACTCAACCATTCTACGTAATATTATATTATTTACATGAGATATTTAGAAACAACTGGAAATAATGGAATGGTTTGTAATGGGATAGAGACGAGATGAGGTTATATTTAACCGTATCAGATGGTTGAGGTAAATCGCATATGTTGAAGTAATTTCAGCAAATTAAAATTACTACATACCATCTGTGTCTGTGTGTAAAAATGTTTTTAACAATCGTACTGTTCTATTCGTATCACTTAAAATGTTGAATGAATTCAGAATGTATTTTAGTCTAAATAATTGAGGAGGTATTATGGAATGTTATGAAATAAAGCTTGAAAATGTAGTATATGATTCAATGAGAAAGGTGTCAAAAAGGGTTGGGTTAATATCATTATAATAATCATACATATAAAGAAACGCAATTTGTAGTGACAGAACACGAGGCATCAATCATTGTGCAAGGAAATTAAAAACAACTGAATTTAAGTACAGAATGACACCATAACTTGTAAAAGGTCCTTTGACTAAGAATGGATTGACTTTAGATGATAAAGTTGAAAATTCGTCTTGGATAATAATAAAATGAATGAGAAAACAACATCTTTAAAATCTCTAGAGTAATCTCGGGGCTTATTGTTTCACAAGGAATAATAAATCTTCAAGGGAAGCACACACTCCACTTGAGAATAATTCGTATGTTTTACAAGTGCAAGAATGCACACATGGAGATGGAGAAATTTAAAGCATGTCATTGCAATTCCTATCATATGTACAAGGCAAAAAATCTTCAGAAAAAAACTTCTAAAAAATTTACTATTATTATTATTATACAATACGCTATAATCCTTGTACGTACTGCTTGGCATTGTCATTGCAACTATTGTAAAACCGTTTTAAAATAGTACGTTATGTTATGCATTGTCTATTAGCCAAAGGCATGTTATTATTATTATGTATGTATTATGTAAGCGTGGTTGAATGCTTCGTATTTTTTAGAGACAAACTTGCATGCAGAGCCAATTTCAATATGGCATTTCATTTCAGTTTATTGTGTATTCAATTATTCTTCCTGAAATATTTTCGGCACATGCCTGTGCATTAAAATTTGATAGGGTTAAAGGTCTGACTTGATGCGATAAAAACATAAAATTAAATTATGAATATGATATCACTCACTTGGTGGTACACACATATCATCATCATCACATTATCACATTTCTCATTGCACTGCACCCTTGGTCACATCACAAAGCATAATTGAGCAAAAATAATAACTAAAACATTAATTCATTATACTTTTACAAGGATAATTTATAGAGACTGAGGACGTATTTCAATGATATCACGACCTTGTAATTGAAGTTCAAATTTATTATCGTGATGATTAGCATGTTGCAAAACTACCCCGAATTAAATAAATAGAGTTTGGAATTTATGTTGAAAGCTAAATATATAATGTATTCAAGCCTAACCCATGAAGTGGCTGTGATGATCTAAACGGACTTCTCGTGTATGAAATAAAACTCCTAATTTGTACGCATTGGTGAATTGACAAACAAAATAATTACTTAATTAGAGCTATCAGGATGAAGCATTAGGGTCGAGAAAAAAAAGTAATAGCTCAATTACCTATCAGCATACAGGGATACAGGCATACAAGAATCATCTGGACACTGGACTTTTTTTAAATTGTTTACAGTTGAAATTAAAATAAAACACTACAGAGATGTAAAATCAATGTGAAAGCAATTGCTTAAAAAATTTAAATGGATAATGGAAATGAAATAGTTTTTTTGCCACATGAAATTGCTTTTCAACCACAACTTACAATTTGAAAAAAATTGGGATATTAAAATTAAAGTAGTTAATGAAAATGTAGGTAATTTTAAAAAGTAGAACGATTTTATGGCATTTTTTTCAATTTAATAGAATTTTTCATTTTAACCATAAATTATAAATTCGTTGGTCAATTTTAATATTCGGGAGCACAAAACAAAGTAATTTAAAAGTGATATATACTATCATTTAGATGAGATAATAAAAAAGTTAATTCGGATATACAAGTAATCTCAGTTTGTCAGAAAGTCAGAATAAACTTATAAGCCTGGTAATATTTCAGTTTAGTACGTGCATGCGTTTGCTTTATATTGCTCCCAAAGAGGAAATCACAAATCAACTAATTTACATAATTTAAATCGAAATTAGGTTGATTTGCAATTTCCTTTCAGTAGCAAATGTATTTCATACAAATTTATCCAAATAAGTAAACTTCCTACACTTTAAAACTCGCATTTAATGAAGCGAAGAATAAACCTTATAAAACTTTTGGCATTGAGAACGATCTGAAAATGCAAAATGGCAATAAAACCGAATTATTGTTATGAATAACTAATGCATATAGCATTCATACCTATTTGAGTGCATTAAAATTCAAAGCATCACATCATTTATATATTCGTTTATGCAGATACAAAAATGATCTCATCTAAGCAAGGCCAACAGCATAAAAGCAATCTTGCACTCAAGTCAGTCAAGTCAAGACGGTGAAGCCTATGCCTATATAGCTTTCGAAAACTTAGATCTCTAGAGAGGAAAAAAATGCATAAAAATGAAATGCCTCTGCATAAAATAAAATCCTCATAGAAGGTTGGTCTGTTCGTAAATTTCAAGGGATACAAACAAGTGCAAATCCCATACTGCTACTAAACAGCTATTCAATCTTTCCTCAGGCTGCGATTTACTTTAATCTATCCTATATCTGTCAGAAAAATATGCGGGTAGTTTATGGATTGCATTTACAACAGAAACATATAATACTTGTTGTATGCATTTCCAAACCAAGGTTGGTGGGTGGTTCTTCTCGGCTAGTTCACAGTTAAATTGTTTGATGAAAAGTTCCATCTTTTAAAACTCTAAAAGCATAAGTCAGCTTTCATAAGATTTTTTTTTCTAGTTCATGAAGTAAGCCAAAGATAATAAATGGTGAAGGCACAGGGGCATATATAGTAGCATTACACATTACATTTTACACATGGATGTTTTTAAAGGATAACAATAATGAAATTTCATCCATGAGTCTTTCTCATTCATTCACTAGCTCCTAAATTCCACCTCAGTAGCTACTTCTTCTGGTAGTTTTCTACTATGAAATGTCTGCATACAATAAGCTGAGCTTTTAATATATAAATCTCGAAATAGACTAGCATGAAATGAAACGGACGGAAAGAGATGGGATGGCATCTCAAGAAAAAGAAGACAAATGAATTTTTTTTGTTCGACAAATGGGAACTGAGATGAGATGAGACTCAAGCCTTGTTTTGTAAATTAGAATTAAGTTTTCAGAAAAAATATATAAAAACCAGGTGACTTACCAGTATCCAAATCTGTTTCTACAATTCCCGTCTTAATGGAGGTTGTGGCTTCAATAGTCGTAACTGGAGTAGTTGACTTATCCGTTTTGATATTCGTACTACTACCGTTTGTCTCATCCTTGTTGGAACCTCTGTAATAGTATTTTTCTGCTGCGGATTTAAGTAATTTGTACCACTCCCTTTCATTCTTTTGCCCTGTCTCGGATGCAGATGACTTTTTCGGAGATTTCTTTGACTCCGAAGACTTATCTTTATCTTTGGTTGCAGTAGTGGTGTTAGATGAAGATGACTTAATATTTTTACTTTTGGGTGGCTCAGGTGAAGCCGACTGCTGTCTGACTACATCTTCAATGAGTTCTAAATCTGGATGAGATTTAGAGACTGCATCCCGTGTTTTAGATGTCTCTTCTTTAAACTGACTTAATTTCTTGTCCAAGTCCGAATAACTCCTACCGTTCGGAGATACTGGCGGTGGGGATGGTGAAGTAGAGTCAGTATTATAAAATTGCTTCCGTTTTGCAAAACTCCGCAACTCTTTAACTGGGGCTTGTTGTGGAGTTGTTGTACCACTTGAACGTTCAGTGTGTGTTGGAGTTCCTTCATTAGAAGATTTCTGGCTTTCCATCCTCATTTTGATGGTTTTGATTCCAGCTATTTCTTGTAAAATACTTTCAAAGGCTTCGTGATGATGACATTCATCTTCGTCTGGGTCATATTCCATGGTGTAATTTGGAATTACTGGAGTAGGACTGTTTGCTGGAGCTTTCTTCAGAATTGTCTTATTATTCCCTTTTTCAGCAGCTCCATTAGTGTTGTGCGTATTATTTCCAGAATTTCCATTAACATTTACTGTATTAGCTGTTCTTAATGGTTGTGAAGCTGATTTAGCTGCTGCTTGATCGATTTCATCGGTCTTCGGATGGACCTTTTGTTTTTTCTGCTTGCTCCCACTTAATCTGATTTTTGACAGCCGTTCAAAGAAGCCTGGTTTACTACTGGAACCACCACTACTGCTAGTGCTACTGGTTTTGGATTTATTCTCCTTTGACGACTCGGTTTCCTTATTTCCTGTCGATGCATCCTTGTCCTTATTATCTTTCTCCTTGGCATTTTCTCCTGATTTTTTACCTAGACTGAAACCCTTAGAGGATTTCTTACCACTCTTATTTAATGAAGATGATGAATTGTTCTTGCTGTCATTGCCTTTACCACTACTGCCATTTCCTTTGCTAGAACTCTCTTCAGCAAATATTTTTGGGAATATCTGCTTTTGATGTTCTTGCAGTAAACTCTCCGAAGATGATTCTACCCTTATAGGTGGAGGTGGTATTTCTGAAGATGATTGCCCTTGTGATTGCTGAGGTATGGGAGAATGAGATTTTCTGAATGGTTTTGGCATCATGGACGAAGTTTTACTTTTATTTTTATGCGTTGGTAATGATTCTACTTCCTCAATACGAACATCAATATGTGTCTGGGTATTGTTAGCATTCTCACATTGGCTCAGCAGGTCAGGAACCATTGATAGAGTAGTTGAGCCAGATTTTTTATTGATTGGTTCAATCTGAACATTTACATCTTCATATAAATCAAGAATCCCGTTATTACTACTGCCACTACTATGCCTATCAATTCTTCTATTAGTTGCCGAACCAGATCTAAACTCAATATTCTCTTTATGTGGCTCTTGAAAATCTGCATCTTCATAATCCTCATGATCAGCATCAACGGGCAATTTATTATACGCACCATTGCCATTTTCATTACTTCGAACATTCATAGTCAACTTGCGTTCTAACTCTTCGTCATCCTCATCATCATCATCATCTCCACCTTGTAAAAATGAAGATCTCAATTGCACTTTTTCAACAAGAATTGGACCCTTACCAGAACCAGTAGAACCCGAGCCAGGAGATTGTTGGCGATCTTGATGATAGTGAGCCATGATGATATCCTTTTCTCTACTATTGCTCCTTCGGTCAGCAGAAATCTGAAGAGGTCTGACAACACTATCCGTCACATCCTCATTGTTATCCACTAAGTAACCACTACCACCACTAACAGCACTATCACGTAAACTATGTATAGTTGTAGCACCAGTTGTTGTTGTATTATTACAGTCACCTTGATTATTAGCAACTTCAGCAAGTCTTGCAAGCAAGTCGTCGGTAGAGCCAGAAAATTCTGAACTCTGATCGATATAACTTTCTCTCCAGCTGATTTCGGAAACTACGGGGGAGAAGTGAACCCGGGTTCTCGGAATTTTAGCAGCCACTGCTGGTTGATCCCCACTGATCGGAGCGTTTTCCGGGTCGTTCGCATCGTTGTTTCCTTCATCTCCTGAAGATGCTGAGAATGCTCCATGGGCTGCTGAGGATTGATACTGATACGGCTGCTGTTGTTGCTTAAGACTTGAGTTGGAGGGGAAACTTGCTACTGGAAGAGGTGCAGGGCTTGGGGTCCGAGAACTTACAAGAACAACTTCTACTTCGTTACGGGGACCGTATGTTCGGGTTTTAATTGGGATCCCTCCTGATGGACTTGTACTACGTCTGTCAGCACCACCATCCCCGTGCCGGGTATTAGCCGGAGTGTCAACTTCCATGCTTGTGCTATTAGTAGAATGTTTATCAATACGGGTTGAAGTATGTGTTCCTTCAGTGTCACCACCACCACTACTATTACCGTTAGAGTTTCTTCTTTCTATTATTGAATGGGTTTGTTTGACTACCAATATATCCGGAGGGTTTGAAGATTTTGTTGAGGACACATTATTATTGGGATTAACACACGGAGCTAATACTCCAGTAGTCTCAGCCCTATTAGAGGAAGGATTAGACTGAGACGTATTTGTGTTAATACTCGACTGGTTACCCCTAATAGAATTGATGCTGCTGAAAGTACTGGTTGTACCTACTTTTTCTTGAATAGATGAAGAAGAATAGGAAGGCTGTTGTTCATGAATTCTTATGAGATGGTCTTCTCCCTCATTGACAAAAACAAGCCGTTTAGAGGGGATTGAAGGAGCTGCAGCTATAACTGCAGCAGAATAGACGCCCAAGGGAATAGTGAAATTCTCAGGGTGAATTCCACACTTGATATCTTCCAGATGCAAATGCACTCCTTGTTGCTTGTTATGGTGTTGATCTTTAGGCTGATCCCTATTTCTTCTATTTGCTGATCCTGTAGAAGATATAGAATGGGATGATGATGGTATTTCGACCCCTTCTTTTAGTAAATGTTCATGTAAATGTAAATCTTTTGATGAAATGGGGTAAGAAGAAGCAGTACCAGGAGATGATGGAAATCCGTAGGATGATAATTCGGATGATTCAGTAGAAGTATTCGATTTAATAGTAGTGGTTGGGATACCAGCAGAAGATCCCACAACAGATTTTTTCAGCTCTAGGTTAACTATACTGGGAGAAAGATGTTTGTTACTGTTTCCTCCTGCTAAAGAAGCAGAGGCAGTTCGTCCAAAAAATCCAAAATTAGAATGCCCTAAAATAGCTGTGTCTGTTTTAACACTGCTTATACTACTACTACAGTTAATACCAGGGGCAGACGGAATATGCTCCGAAGAATCGGAAACGGAATCCCCTAGTAATGTTTGATGATTATTATGTTGGTGTTGATAGGGTTTTCGTGATATGGAGGAATCTAATTGAGTAAACTTTTTTACTTCAGCCACACCTATGTGGACAGGGTCGATAGGTTTAGCTATGACCAGTCCTTCTCCCTTCTCTTCGTCTCGTTTAACTCTATTACTTCCAATGTAATCAACTTGATTAACAGGAGTATTATGATCTTGGGTAATATGATTATGCTTGTCAACTTGTCTACTATCTAGTTCTTCTTGAGACTGGTTACGACCATTACGATTGCGATGTTGATGATGTTGATGGACAACATCCGTGCTTGACGAGTTTTCCAACGTAACTGATCTTGAAGTCTTGCAAGCTTTATTATAATGATCATCATGATGAGTATCAACATGAGCATCAGTAATATTATTACTAAACTGTTCGTACTCGTGGCCTAATGCCTCATGCTGCTGTTGTTGTACTTGATATGATATCTTCATCGTGGAGTTCGAGTTACCAAAGCTATTGGGTTGATCACCATTATTAACATTAGTGTTATCATTATGGGAATGGGACTCTTCTTCTGGTTGTGGTACTGCTGGTTCTTCATTCTTCTTCTGGTGGGGCTGATCTTTGTGGTGAGGATAATGGTGATGTAATGAAATTGATGCGTTTTCCATTTTCATTGGTAAGTCTGCTTTTTGTATACGCTCCGTTCGTGAATTATTACCATTATAGTTATGAACATTAGCAACATTCTGCCCATCCTGACTATTACTCTTTTGGCTAGTTTGCATATTATTACTAACATCACTACTACTACCATCATCATCAACAACTAGGGATGAAGGTGAAGCAAAAACTTCACTAGAGTCTGTTGTTATGTCCAAGTCTGTGTCCATAATAACATTATGATGGTCACCCTTTTCTTGCCGCATACAATTACCCCCATTGCTTTTGCTATGGTTGGCATTCTCACAAGCATTGTTTTTTAGTATAGGCAAACTCGTCAAGGTTGACGTAACTGTCCCACTTTTCCCATCCCTAACAAGAGAATTTACATTAATAGTGTTATTTTTCTTATTACTATCATCCATAGCATTTATTATTGTTGGACTATTTGTTAGCAGTTCTTGTGTGGGGGAGGATGAAACAGAGCCTTTTGTGGGCGAATTAACGATAGCATATGCTAAAGCTATGCTATCTTCTTCTACGGCAGATTCTGCAGATTCGAACTCACTTTCGCTATTACTTCGCTCTCGACGGTAAGGTCGATGGGAGTAAGTCTCCGATGAACTTTGGTTTTGGTGGGTTTGATATCGCTCTAATTCTGTAATCTCTTTATTACCATTTGAATCAGAGTCTGAGTCTGAGGTTGAGGAATTAGATGATTGACTCGAACGCTTATGAAATTCCACCCATTCTTGAGAATTTTGAGTACTTGAAATTGCAGAAGCATACGAAGGTGGGGGTGGGGATGGTTGTGTCCGTCGTTGTATTTGTGACTGTGATGATGACAATTGTCTTTCATTCGCATTGGCATTCCATTCTTCTTTTCTTATGAGATTATCTTGAATTTCATTATTTTCTTCTATGTAAGGCACACCAGCGACAATATGGCTCTGATCATCAACACCCACAATAGGGTGTTCTTGAGCCGAGGCTGAAATAACACCACTATAGACACCACTCCTTCTCACGTCCTCATTGACATTCTCATTGACGATGGAATTACGAGAATCAGTATTAGAGCCTAAATCCTTAGCCAAATAATTTTTGATGTCAGTATTATTAGTATTGGCAGTGGTTTTAGTGTTAGACCCTGGCCCTACCAGAACCAGATCGGGTTTGATACTATTCTGTTGCTGACGTTGCTGTTTCTGTTTATAATCAGACTTTTCAGTAAATGTTGATGTTAATGCTAATGATATTGTTGGTGATGATGAGGATGGTAATTGACGAGATGGGATCAAAGGCACAATTATATTGGTATTTGGATTTCTGACCGTTTTTTCTACTAAAGAATCTTTTGTTGTTGGAATTGAATTGTGAGAATTTAGGTTATCGCTTTGGTTATCTTCAAAGCTTTTGTTGTCATCATTATTAGTAGTCGTAGCAGGAGATACAGTGCAATGTAGAGTTTTTGCCCCGTCAGCCGTATCACTAATACTGTGGCTTTGTTTGGTCGGAATTTGCAAATCTGAGAATGGGTGGAGACCGACTTCTTTTATAGATATCTGAGTATCAATATGTGGATTTCCAGTTTTGCTATAAGCATCATTAGCAGCTGAAGAAGTTTCATTGATAGAAATGGAGCATTTCTCATCTAATGCATTACCCTCAATTTGATTCGACCCTTTTTGCTCTTCATCGTTATAATGATAGTTTCTTTCCATGATATGGGTTTCTTCCGGAATATCTGAAGTGTAAGTCATAGTAGTTGTGGTAGTGGCACTCATGCTATTCTTGTCCGTTTGTTTCAAATGGGTATTGGTTAAAGAATTATGGCAAAGAGTCGTATCATTATTACCATCATTACCATTACTATTACCATTGGGGTAGATTGGAACTGTGCTTTCTCCAGCTTTCTCCATTACTTTCGTATTATTGGCATAATCTAGCTGGGATTGATAATTCGTAGAAGGTAACTCTAACTCTCCGTCCTCATGATTATTCAAACTGGGTACACTGGTCATGCTGGGATTATTACTACTGACATCAGAGGATGACAGAGATGAGAACACAAGAGGGTTTAGGGCAAATTCAGATTTGGCAATATATTCTTTGGCACTTTCTCCTTCTTGTTGAATCTCATGCTCTTGCTGATGGTGCTCGTAGGCTCCGTCATCCGAGAAGCTTTCAGAACTTTGTTTCCCTACAATGGTCGGATGATTTGTGAATGTCGTCGTAGTATTTGTAGTTGCAGTAATGGCAATTGGGCCACTACCAGTAGGAGTAACACCATCCGGTCCGATTCCACTATCTTCAGATAAGTTTTCTGTAGACATCATACCAGAAGCAGAAGTACAACTCGATGATGCAGTGGAAGTGGACGAAGAGTATGAATTCTTTTTAGTGATTTTATTAAAAGTCGGAGGGAATCCTGCAACAACTACTGAATGATGGGATGGTAGGGACTGAGACTCATCTTCGCCATCATCGGCATTACCGGAGGTTTCCCTTCCAGTAGAGGCGCCTGGTACATCATTCGTCGAAGAGGAAGTGAGATTACATCTTGGGGAAGAAGGCGAGCCTGAACCACCAGATGAACCTGGCTCAACATCCTCTTTTATGTAATGAAATGAAGGGAATGTATCAGCCTTAGAAAATAGCAATTCTGTACCCGATAAGGAATTCAGGCTGTCAAAACTTCGGAAGGATTTTAGTCTGGAGGAAGCAGAAGCTGATGAAGCGGTTGAGGAGGATTCAAAGGATCTACGGTTTCTAGCACTTCCAAATGATCCTGAGTTAAATGAGCTGGCATTCCCTAACAGCCCTCCAATGCTACCACCACCACCACCTTGGGAAAGTGAGAACTCTGCAAGGACTACACCACCAGTCTTCTCTGAGTCGTCCGATGAGGAACTTCCTTCTTCAGACTCAGAACCAGGGGATGAATAGAAAAAGTCCTCTTCTGCCACTTCATGAGGTTCAGAGTCTGATGATGAAGGTGATAAAGATGACCCAAATGTTTCTTTACTTTCTGCATTACCAAGTTTGCCATCTTCATCATTTTTTGTAGGATTTAACTGGACATTGTCATATTGTATCAATTCACCCCTTGTTAAGGGGGCTGGTTGAGATTTATTAACATGGTTGTTACTAAAAACATCATCATCATCGTCAAGAAAAACTTTTGACCTCTCGCCATCATGACTGGCAGATCGCTGAAGTGGTGCCCCTCTTATGATATCACTATGAAGATTAGATCCTATGGATCGTCTTTCATCACCTCGTCCCTTTGAATTGGTCTCAAATGGCTGGTCAAGCAGATGTAATTGATGTCCAAATGCTGCAATACCAGATCTTCGCCGTGGCTCCATTAATGTTTCCTCAAAGGCAAGATCCAGTTGGTCAAGAAGATGTAAATCTTCCAGTTCAAATGGTCTTGAACTAGCTGAAGAACGAAAAGTGGATTGGACCGATAAATCTTCCACATTTTCAACAGACTTGAGATTTGTCGAAGCTCCCCCAACTCCAAGCAATCCAGCAGCGCTCAAAGACCCTGATGGTACTTGTGGGGCATGGGACGGGACGGTTGACTGATTACTTGTATTTATAACGTTACTATTATTACTAAGTTGCTGATGCTGGTGGTGGTGGTTCTGGTGCGAAAATTGGTGGTTTTGGCCATTGTCAACTCGGATCACTGAGTCTGTATCAGTGTCACTATCGGCTGTCCACCAATGGCGACCTAGTTAGGGATATAAGATACAATTATGTTGGTGCAATGGGTTAGTCAAATGTGAAAACCTGACTAGAGGTAACCGGATAACCTTGCGAAAAAATATTACAGTGAATAATGGGATCTACTTGGTATAAAAGGAATATTTTGCTCAAAAAGCATGCTTCATTCATATGGCATCTGAATAATATTGCTATAAAATGCCGCAAGTTACTATTGTTAAGATTATTTGCGTAATAAAAGTTGTCAATTGTCACCTACCTGAACATCCTTCCTCTTCTTCGAACTCTTCATCCGTTTCCTCCAGTATCGTTTCTAAGTAGCCTACACAGTTACCTGGAAAGAACTGAGCTTCCCCGAAGGAATTCATCACATTTTCGAACTGTGAATTCCCAATGTTTTCCATTGTTACATTGTTGGGGAATACAAACGGGTTTTCCTGTAAGAAAAACAATGGATTTCATTCAATAAAGTTCATCGAGCATCATCCTCTATAGGCTTCGAACCGAAAAACGAATTTATTTCTATTTTCCTCTCAATATAATATTGGCTTTCTCCAGTCCATTTTTCATTCCTTCCATATCCATTAATCTCTGCTACACCCACACAACCAATATGCCATGTACAGAATACAGATAGGAAAGACCATGCATGTGTTGTAACATTACACACAACATCAATACTTCTACCTTATCTTATACTTTTTTATTGGAGCGGAGTGAGCTACAAATTTAATCTGATTCCCAAAAACCTAATTTTTTGCCATCTCTCTTAGATAGATCTTCTATAATCATTACCCCTTTGTGTATATATGTAACCTTATTTCGAAACTCGTTTTCTCAACTCGTGTGAAAACAGTTTACATTTAATAGTTTTCGGTATAATAATTCTAGTTGCAAATTCCTACTCTAAAACCCATAGTAAACGTAGCATAATTTTTGTATCTAAATCCAACTAGCAATTCCAATCCAATTTCCGCCCAATGCCTTTCATTACATTAAGAGTGTGATGATTCTGGATTGCCTCATAACTTTCCTTTGGATATTTATAATGGCCCCTGTGCGTAGTTTCCTAGTTTCCGATTGAGTACTCTTCGAGCACTTTATTTTCGTGAGAATTATTACTGCCCGGGTCGTCAATACATGCGTCGTTAAAATGTACTCAAGAAATAAATATTATGCTACATAACTTGGTGCCTAACCTTTATATTGTTTCAAGTTAATGATCTGGATATAATTACTATTGCTTTGCTATTACTGATACTAATACTAACCAGTTACTACTGTGTGGTACCTTTTACGATATTAGAAATCTCTGCAATCTCTGGCTGAGGTTGCAGGATGAAGATGTCAAAGAGTTATGTTGCCTAATCATAAAAGCTCTACGATCAACTACAGTTTCTTGGAGAAAAAACCGTGTTTTATGTTTGACAAAACATAAATGCGATAAAGCTATGTGTTTTCCCATAAGCATAAACATGTCTACTCGACTAAAACCACAACCAATGAAAAAATCCAAGTCCCTTCCTCTGCCAACCCTATTCAGTAGTCAAGTCAGTACTGATCCAGTTCTAATCTTAAACAGTTTTTCAAAAATGTCCAACCCTTTTTTGTACAAAGACAGAAAATAAAACACCCTTTAAAATTTAAACTCACAACAAACCCATTTAAAAACCTGTCCCAGAGTTTTTTTAAATTAATTTAATAAGAAGATGAGTTGTGTTAAGTAATGAATGGGCTCAAATGTTTTCAAAGAGGGTAATAGTTTATCTTCGACCTCAAGGACCTATCAAGGGATATATTTTATTGTGACACAACATTCTATAACTACTTGAGGTTTTTTACATGACATTTGAGCCGTATTTCACGCTTCTTTAAAGGTATAAGTTGACTTGACACAGCCCAATATAGTGAAGTTCCCCTCCTTCACTTCCTCAGTCAGACTCAGGATGCAATGAAATCCTATCCACAATCCACAAAGCCACTTAAAAAGCCAAAGCCGCATCTTTGTACGTAATGTCATCTCGTAATTTTGTATAATTTTAAATATCTAAGATGTAAACCAGATTATTAAATAAGGGTGGTGTTGCTTGTGCAATGCTACGTTGGTATACTTTCAAAGTTTTCGGTTCATGAGTATGATGGTGGCATGGCAGTGTGATCATTTGCATTCATAATTACATAATTCGTTTTATGAGAGACAAGAGTGTCTTTCCGGGAGATTTTTAGACTAAAAGGCAAAAACTGTTTCCCGTGTAGACTATTAGCTAATAAGTTTTGAACAGACGCTAACTTAAGAAATACGGGAGTAGCAGTAGCATCAATAAACTTGAAATGTCGGTGTGGTCCTTAAAATAAAATCTGTCGTTCACATTCATTAAACGTATCTTGTATGTACATCTATCATATCCCATATATCTTGAATCTCTGCTCTGGACTTTTTTCTCCTTGTCAAAAATGTAGATGAGGAACAGATGAGGAAAATTAAAGGACTAAGCTAAATGCCATGAATGTAAAAGTTTTTACACGTCAAGTCATTCTCATTCCGTAATATCATTGCCATCACATCACTCTGTAGCATCAACATTATTCTACTATAGCCTTAATTACCATGCGGCATAGGCAGAAAGCTAATTATTAATTAAAGTTAATTATTTCTTCAAAGCTTTAAATGCGTTTGCATTGTAATCAGCATGTCAGCATCCCACACATTAGCTCGTGTTAACGCATTTCATAGAAAAATTTCTATCCCCCCTACTGGCTTAACTAAGTAAATTTAAATTTGAATTTTTATTGAAGCATGGGGCTTGAATGTAACTAAATTATATTTTTTGGTTAATGAAGTGAATTAAATTCGATGTTAAAAGAGCTGTCAAGAGAGTCATTAAGTATTCTAACATTCATCACTCTTGCTGTAGTTGATGGTGAGTTCATACTTGATAAAATGGACTGTCATATCAAGGCACTTGCATTAATCTTTACTTTGCTAAGGAGAATTTGTCATCAAGTGTCAATCTTAACAAGTACCTCATTCTCCTTGAATGCTAAAAAAATATTATAATGCAAACATAAATTTACAACAGTTAAGGAACTCAGTTGATTTTTTAGTGTCGCCGTAATAGCCTAAGGGTGAGAATTGAATCTGAATCTGAATACATTTTTTGAGTCTTGAGACATGTCGGAATAATTTCAATTTAATGCACCAAATTGCACCAGAAAAGAACCGTTGCTGAAACGAATTGAACAAGTGTTGAAAGTTTGTCTTGCAAAAGTCAAGCTTTGTAGCGTTTTGGGTTAAAAAAAATTGCAAAATACAAAAAATCAATCTGCGCCCTATTTTAATTTTAAAGTGTCCAATCGTACAATCGTACTTTCTATTTATGAATTAATTTTTCCTTTCTTTATCAATATTTGTTTAAACAAGATATACAATTTCTCAAAATTCTTTAACTTCCTTACCCGATGCAAAACTTTGTAAATGCTAATTTTAAATATAACATTTCAAAAAAGTTTTTCCAGAAAAATTTGCAGTAGTATTTTTCAGCGTTTTTGTTGACAAATAAAATCAAACAAGCATCATGTTACTTTTTGAAACACAGACAAAAGTCGACGTTTACAACAAATTTCATCACATTTCCAACATCAAATGATTAATTTTTTTCTCCCCTCTTACTTTAATACCATAACACACAAGAAAGATTTTGGGCTTTGAGATCTCAATCAATCTTTTAATAGGTTTCATGGAGATAGATTTTGATCTAATTGGAAGTCACAGGTCTGTTTAATAACATAAGCAATCGTTTGTTATCCAGCAAACAGAGTATACTATTAGTACCGCACCCCGAATTATCTAAACGTAAATTCACCTGAGAGCTATTCTAACATCTTAGATTCTACAAGGATAGTAGGAATAAACTTGATTTTGGGGTGAACACAAAATGCGATATAATATGACATGATGTCTGTCATCATGATAAGAAAACATTTTAGCTAACCTTCGCCCTTTCGTTCATAATGATAATAACATAGTAGACCCTCCTTACAATTTGTT
>JAQGAA010001148.1:0-17033 GCA_034696425.1 Isotoma viridis | reverse complement strand
TAAAACGAATAATTTAGAAATATTGAAGACAAAATGCAAAAAATTCATTCTTACTCAAAAATTCTGCTATCTGCATTTAATAATCTGATGAGCTACGAGATTTTATCTATCCATTATTTTATACAAAGGCTGTGGGTTGTGACATAATATTTAATGCAGATGAATTTTGTGTGCGCAAAAGGCTTATCAAAATATTTACATTGATTTTGTCTAGAGTTAAAAACATTTAGGTATACTGAGTAGTACAGTGCACACACGAAGTTACAAAGGACACACGTAGAATTCAAATATTATTCATAATAATAATGCACGTTGTATGTACTCATCCCTGTCATTTAAGATTAGAATTAATGAGGCTAATGCATTATGTATATAAATAGTACACTGTCACCCCAAACGAATATGAGAGATTTTTCAAGCTAGTATAGATACATTTTCAGGTACTGAGTTACAAATATTATACGTAACGTTCATGTACCCTGCCCTGCCCTTCATACGGAATGTATTGCAACTGCAACAGTATTTACTGGACAGTTATGAATGACCTGTCATGTCAGCTACAGACTTTAAAATAAATGGGGGTCCAATCGACCGCTGTTGAAGAGATGAACTAATATTGCTTGCTATATACCTAGACTGAATGAGAATAATAAACTATAAGCCGAGTTGATAACACAACTGACGGATAAGGATTTTTCAGGGCATAATATGAGCAAGTTTTGACATAAGGTTATTATTTTTATCAACATTCATCTTATATTTTTTAGTTAAGGTACTTTTTTCAAAATCTCACTTTCGGGTCAAATAGAATCTTATGGGATTCGAAGGCTTATTAAGACCAGCTGTAAAGAGGCAACTGTAGTTGATAATGAATTTGATAATTTCTTTAACTAATTTACTTCGATGATCAATATAACTATGATGTATAGTCTTTTAAATAGTATTTAAGAAGAACTATAGTTTAGTAGGCCGGTATTAGTTATTGTTTGTTAGAAAAGGCCCTAATTAAACAATTAGGTATGTATATTATCATTATAATTGCATTGTGTAAGTGCTTCTCTGTGATAGTTGAGGAGTCAAAGAAGGTGAGAATTATATACTAACTACGGCATAAATGTAATTTTTTGACTGAAATGTTTTGAAACTTTTTTTTAAAAGTACTGATGATTAACATAGTGTACAGTGGTTGGAGCAGTAGTAGTAGTTGTGGTAGTAATGTGTTGCTGATTATGATTAGAATGTTGATGAGTGTTGTTGTTAATAGTGTTGCTATTTGTATGAGTCTGATGATGATAGGATTGGGCAGATGAGACGGAAACGACAGAATTGGAATGAGGTGAAGGATTGACAAGGTAATTTTCGAGACCAGCACGACTAAGGCGAGGCATTGCAGAATCGCGACTGGGCTCAGGGTGCTTTTCCTCTTCAGACGGTCCTCGAAATCGCCTTTTGTGAATAACCACACACAGACAGACAACAATCAACATTATCAACAATGATACAAATAACAGTCACAAATCTCTAACTACTTTCACGATACATTTAGTAAGTACGATAAACATACACAAACTAACTAAAATAAGAGTAATAATAATGCTAATACTTTGTAGTATGTATTATCTTGTATAATATTGAATCATCATCGCATATAGCAGCACATAAAAATTAACTTTCTCTTCTACTACAAGCTTTCCCTCAAAACTGAAATTTATACCTTGATGCTCTAAATATCATTACCAACATTCATCATACCGGGTTTTATATTTTTAAAAACTCACAAAGCTCAAACTGAGCTGATAAAGTAAATATAAAAAATTCTCATACTGATGAAATACTTTCTTGTGAAACTAATAAAATAGTAAAGTTTAACAAGCTTAAGAAGTCTACCTTAGATTAATCGATCATCGATTTAAAAAAAATGTGCTATGGCATTTACAATGTACGTTTGATATTAGATATTAGTTTTTATATGCAAGTCTAAAAACACCTGAATGATAATAACTTTATAGATAATACCTACACTAGACATTTCCTAAATGGAGAAAGTGTGTCGGAGCGCTTGAGTAAGCCTCAAAAGTCAAATGTCAGATTAGACTCTGGGTAAAAAGACTTGTATGAATTATGCAAGCTCGCCTATATTCACTTGTCATTCATATATATACTTATGCATAATACAGTTAGAAACGTTAATAATTCAATCAACTTGAGAGAATAAATGAAAAAGTATAGAAAGCTTGCTATTATCATGGAAATTTTTTATACTATTAACTTGTTTTTCTCTAATGTGCCTTTTACATTGCTTCTCTACATTATGTTTTGGTCTAAGACAATAAAAACGACTTAGATAGATTGGAATTGATTATTGAAACTGCTAAAATACTATTTAAGCTTTGGAAATATAATACTGCATGTTTGATCAGCTTAAGCTGTATCTACACATTAAATACTGCTTTTTACTACAAGATAATGATTTTAAGCTCTTTCTCCTACAGGTTTCACTCACGGGCATTATTTTGAATACTGATGAGTATAATACTTTCAATATGAATTTCATACTTGCGAAATCCTTGAGTTCTGAAAAATCGAAAAGTCAATTCGTATTCACTTTCTCCGTACATATACACAAACCTTTTATGCGAGGTACATCAATAGTGATTGTTTTTGTTTATAAATTCAAAAGAGAGAATAATAACTGTAAATTTTTAATTATAACTGACAATTAGATGTATATATGCAAAGACTATATAGATTACTCTCGTCCGAACGAACACATCATCACACAACCTTGAGAATGAGAGATCCTAAGAAAGGTTTGATTGTATAATTTATATAACTTGATTTTTTTCAAGTTACTTTTCATTCATCATTTAAATATATGGTAAATTTGTTACTCTACTATTTTAGAACATTATCCCCTATTAATATAACCCTGACTTCGATCAGACGAAGAAATACTGCGGTATGCAAACCTGATCAATCGAGTGATGTAATCAGGCCAGTTTTCTGGAAGGAGGACGACACAGAAACCAACACCGATTATGATTATTCCGGCTAAACACATCCCGTCAAAGTCCACGTTGTAAAGATGGTAGTCCAGCACTGAAAATACAATTAATTGCTAATTTCACTAACATTGACAAATTGAATAGAACTCCAACCCTCAAAGTATTTATTCTTCAATAAAGCGCAGCAGCACACTTAATTTCTCATTATATTTCACACCTTATTTCGTTCTCCTTTAAATGTAATGCATTAGTATCAATACGATTTATAAAAACCCATAAGGAATGCAAATAAACGACTGATATGTTTATTTTAATGAAATCAATAATGAATTCCTAAATAGAGTATTTGTCATTATTATAGATATATTTACGAATCAATACAATAAACTTGATATTAATGGGCTAGTGCTTATGTAATTTAAACATAATTTACTTCTTACATAGTACCACACAACTAATTCTTGGTAACTTCATTTTTCACATAATAAAACTTTCTTTGAAAACATTTTCCTTTTCATAACGAGTAAACTACCTTTTGTGAAATTGGATTGCAAATACAGAAAATCGCCCGAAATGACACTGACTCAATTAAATTGAATCGATAACAAGGGGTGGGATCACATTAGAAAAGTCAATTAATTCTACTTGTCAAGCTTTGCGTCGCGATGTATGTGATGCAATATTTGTAAACTCACCTGCGGAAAATGGAATGGCCATTAGAAGTCCAACGGTAATAAAAAATTCAAATGTGCAGGTAACTCCGAAATTTTCCAACATTGCTACCACTGTAATCGAAAAAAATGTCAAATATTAAAAACGCTAACATCTTTCTTATTTTGTGTCTCTGCTCTTTTTCAACACATTGCCTTCGATCGTATTCACTTCAACTTTCCCCAGTATTAGTATTCTCCAGATAGTAGAAATATTCAACAACTTACTACTTAAATTTTACATTTGCAACCTTTACTCGATTTGAACATGTCATGATTTATGTTCTTAATGCCTGACTGGGTTAGCGAAAACCAATTTTTTTGCATCCTTCAACCAACAATCATCCTTCCTTTACTAGTACAATCTAAAAAAATACATTCTGTCCTGAAGCCTTTATCTTTTTCTTACTGCTTGGGGGAAAGATAACGAAGTAAAGAGGCTATTTTTCAAAACTTCATGAGTTTCTGGTCTCAAGGTGAATTTCTTATCGAAAATGAAAATCTCCCAAGACATGGCAGCTTATAGAGTCTGAAGTAAAACCGAAGATAGCCCATTTTTCTAAAGAAATCCATCGTATCCTCGTTACTCGTAGTCGTGGCTTCAACTTAAGCTAGAATAGCACAGAGAAACTCTTAAGTGGAGAGAGCACCAAGACTCTAACTATTTTTCTTATTGCTATTCAAGGCATCACCGAGTAAACTACCTTTTGTGAAATTGGATTGCAAATACAGAAAATCGCCCGAAATGACACTGACTCAATTAAATTGAATCGATAACAAGGGGTGGGATCACATTAGAAAAGTCAATTAATTCTACTTGTCAAGCTTTGCGTCGCGATGTATGTGATGCAATATTTGTAAACTCACCTGCGGAAAATGGAATGGCCATTAGAAGTCCAACGGTAATAAAAAATTCAAATGTGCAGGTAACTCCGAAATTTTCCAACATTGCTACCACTGTAATCGAAAAAAATGTCAAATATTAAAAACGCTAACATCTTTCTTATTTTGTGTCTCTGCTCTTTTTCAACACATTGCCTTCGATCGTATTCACTTCAACTTTCCCCAGTATTAGTATTCTCCAGATAGTAGAAATATTCAACAACTTACTACTTAAATTTTACATTTGCAACCTTTACTCGATTTGAACATGTCATGATTTATGTTCTTAATGCCTGACTGGGTTAGCGAAAACCAATTTTTTTGCATCCTTCAACCAACAATCATCCTTCCTTTACTAGTACAATCTAAAAAAATACATTCTGTCCTGAAGCCTTTATCTTTTTCTTACTGCTTGGGGGAAAGATAACGAAGTAAAGAGGCTATTTTTCAAAACTTCATGAGTTTCTGGTCTCAAGGTGAATTTCTTATCGAAAATGAAAATCTCCCAAGACATGGCAGCTTATAGAGTCTGAAGTAAAACCGAAGATAGCCCATTTTTCTAAAGAAATCCATCGTATCCTCGTTACTCGTAGTCGTGGCTTCAACTTAAGCTAGAATAGCACAGAGAAACTCTTAAGTGGAGAGAGCACCAAGACTCTAACTATTTTTCTTATTGCTATTCAAGGCATCACCCCTGTGGGAAGAGAGAGAGCACTTGACTTCAACCGAAAGTCGGTCGCTCGAGCTCTTTGAGATAAGTGCCTTATCCATGGTTCGCAGAGTAAAGTGGTGGTACTACTTCTGATAGTGGTGGTGGTGCATTGGAAATTTAGAAAATAAACTTTGTCATGCCTTGAATTTAAAATAGTTTAGGTATTCAAAACGTGTCTACTACTTCGCCGTACATTATGGCTCTTTCACCTCTCTATATTCAAAGTATCTGCATAGAACAAGATTCAGACTGGAACGTAACATACGGTCATGTTATACCGAGCTGTGATTGAGATTGGAATAAATTGCTTTCACTAGTCTGTACCTACAAACTCAATTCTTTTTTTTGCCATAAATAAACCTCAAAACAGGATGTAGTGATGGCATACATGTAGTAGCTGGTGGTTTACGTATATTCTATAGGGTTAATCGATTTTGTATTTCCAATTCATACTTGACACCCCACCGCAGTCTGGCACAAGTACAAAACTAAGGAAGCAGTAACAGTAACTAATGGATAACTTTATTGACACGACACAATATACCGACAGACTGCTCAACCCAAACCTATATAATGTTTTTATACAATAGAACGTAGTTAATAACAAAAAGTTAATACATTTACCACCAACCCAAATAGAAGGATGAATTCGCAAAAGGAACACGAACTGTCACATTTAGAAGAACAAAAAACTTTCTCCTAGACAGCATTAAGTACAAGGATTGTCATGTATCAAGTCTGTAACAATCTGAACAAGCAAAAGAACTTCAAATGTTATTTAGAACTCTGCTGTAGTATCTCAGCCTCTAGCAATAACAGCAGTGTAACAACTATATGAACAGTACTTTAGTTTCTAGAACGAAGTCAGCAGTCGTCGGAAGTTGATCAGGGTCTTGGGAGCTTTACAAAGCTTTATAATATGACCATCATGTGGAACATTAGCCTAAGCCTGAAGGAAAAAGAATCCAAGTGGAAAAAGTCACTCGAACTTAGTTTTTTCTTTCGTTTAAGTAGAATTTTACTTGGGGGAAACCTAACTAAAAATAGTGGAGAAAAATCCTTAAGAGGCAAAAAAGAAAATAAGACACTCCATAGACTTGACTTACATAGGAAGGAAAGAAGAGCAAAGAGGACGAGCTCCCAAGGGACGTATGACCAGATGATGACCTCAACTCCGGTGAAATACAGGGTGACAAAAATAGGCCAAAGGACCACAATTGAGATGATTCCAACGACAGAGAAGATTAGGGCCACTTGCTGTGATATAGTTGCCCCGAAACCAAAGGATTTCTTTAAGCTCACCTATTAAAAAATCACAAGTAAACAATGACGAATAACATAAACTACAATTTTATTACATTTTGTATGGCCTTTTGGATGGAGATATTATTACTACAAATAGAAATACTAAGGGTTTCTTTTTTCCTTAACATCTCGAATAAAAAGATGTGAACGTTAAACGAGATTGAAGATTCACATAAAACTTTTTTACTCTTTTCGCACACCGTAACGATCGTGAGATATGGGAATGCATTCAATCAGGCTTAACTCTGCCAGTATAAGTACTCAAGTATGCTTGCTACTTTTATTACATGTCTGTTACGATTATATGGGCTTTCTTGATCCGTCCTTGGAGTAATCTTACATTTAACTTTACGAACGAAGAAGAAATCAACCTCGTAGTTAACTGCACATCCTAGAAAAAATGGCATTGACGCTAGTGCGGATGTTATGGTTTAATTTTTTCAGAGTTTTGCATTTCTCTCTGGAAGTGAAAGCTGTATCGAATTGGCTCATGCAAGCACAATAGGGAATTGGTTATACAAATTTATGTTTTTTTGCCCTGAAATGTGTAAGAAAGTCTTGCGAATGTATTGTAAGTAAAATTTATGGCTATCACATTACAACACCCTGTCACTCCTTGTTAAATCACTGGTTGTGATTTGCATACGATAAGTATGAGGATAGTGGTGACTAGTGGTGGTAGTGGTTTCACTCGAAGACAAGTCCTTACCACGATCAAAATCATTCCCTTCGTCGGTTACTCTTAACCATAGTCAGGATCATTTTCATGTTTTTTTGAGCCCAAACTGGGAAAAGTAAAAATGATACATAGAGATGAAATACGTTAAGACAGTAGAAATGATAGATACGTAGGAGAAACTCCTGAGAGAAGAAAAATATGAAAATTGGTCCATAAATCATTACTACAATAATAAGATTTTTTATTACTACGAAGGACGAGTATGCATGAGCAAAGAAGAAATCGAAGGAATGGGAGTCATAAATTATTTGTATTCCTTCGAAGCTTCATCATTCTGAGACGAGGATATGATCTTCATCACCATCATCATCATCAACCCAGACTGTACTTGGAGCATGTTGTGTCTGTGAAACTTAGTTTCAATTTCAGCTACAATGTTACATTCCAGAGAGTCCAAATTTACTAAATATTACATTAGGTTACGTTCTATATTCTAAAAGACTAACATAGGAACAGTTTGCAGTTGGTAGTTCTTGCTGTCTGTCAGTGGCATAATGTTTAGGTTTTAATCAAAATTATCCAGCTAGCACGTCCGAAACGTGGCTATAGACTTGACTAAACTCTTTGAATTTTAATGAAGTATCATTTTTCATCTGTAATACAACGCTATCTAGTTAGTTAAGTAACTCTTGGCCAAGACTCGCAGATTTGTAATTTGATTTGTTTCTAGATAAGCCATAATATTATCATATCACGACCCAATGTCCTATAGTTTTAAAAACAGTATAATCTAAGTAGAACCGAAGGACATTTAAATTTATGTTTTTTTCCTAGGGAAATTGTGTAGTTCTCTTTAGTTCACTACATGTATATTTATCATATTAAATTCAGAAATTTTACATAAAATTAAACCTTTTGTGTTTACCTTGAATACGGCAGAAGTTGCGGCAGCTGTTGCCCCCAATACTACCCCTACAATCGTTTTCGATCGGTGCGTTTGTCCATCCATGTAAGCAAAAAGAGCAATACCCATATTGCTTAAAATCACAGCCAAAATCTGAAACAGTTTTTATTATCCGTTAGTACCCATGAGAAGCAAATAGACATACTAATAGAAAATCATAAAGATAATATCATTAATCTTACTCGAAGTCCAACAAATTGTTGGTGGAGGACGACCCATGAGAGTAAATATAAGAATGAAGTAGTAGTAGCAAAAAGTGCAAGGACTTGTGTCGCTTTCAGCGTCTTTAGAGAATACGCGATCAACCAATTGGTGACCAACCAGAGGCAGCAAAGAACCGTACATCTTCCAATGAATTGAACTGTCCATCAAAATGAAATAAAAAAAAATCATTCAATTTTTCCCAATTCCCCATACAATATCAACTCATATCCCTTCTACTCTTATTTACTACAAAATCTCACAATAATTCCCCCTAGCTATATATATATATATATATGTGCTAATCAATAATAACTGAAAAAAGGCATTAAATCGTACAAACTTCCATACACCTGCTCTCTCTGTAAGATAGAAAGGAGACAAGACCTTTAGGTGTTACTTTCAATAGAAGTTTTTTTGGCACCGGAAAAAGCTTTGTGTACACAAGCCCCATGACATCGAACATTTACTTTCTCTATATAAATTCACGCCTACTGATGTTGCACATTGTACTAGAAACGAATGGGGAATGTTCAATCTCAAGGAAATAAAACGGATGGATGGATGGATGAGGATGAGCCAAAGCAAGCCACCCTAGAGGGGTGTATAATCTTCTGTTGTACGTGTAGTCAATGCAGTACATACGTTTTATTTGTGCACGACAGGCAGAATGACAATAATCCGTTAGATCAACAAAATTCTCATGGAGAAAGAAAGAAATGGGCTTTCACTCTCTGTATAAATCCTTTCAATAGTTCAGTAAGACATGCTGCTGTGATAGTACTGTGTGATAATACTTGTATTATTGTAACTACAGCTTTTGAAATCATCCTCGAAAGCCCTAAGCCCTAAAAAATTGTTATTTTGCCTCAAGGAATATACACACATAGATCTCTTATACCATATGTTTATTTTATTTTCAAAATATTATTATTGTTTCTGCTTGACGATCCGAACTACTCAGTTAAAAAATGGGTAGCGGAATATAACAAAAAAACTTATAAAAGGATATAAAGTTTATTGTATTATGAGGAATATATAAAATCGGTTGTATGGAACTCGCTTTGGTAATCTTTCCAAAAAGTGAAAAAACAGGATTACAGAAGATAAAGTTTGAGAGGTTTTGAGCGAAAGTTTGTGAAAGTAAAATATTGCTTTCACTTTAAGAAGCTTTCGATAGGATTATTTTTTTCAAGGATGAAAATCTCCGTAACTTTAATTCAAACAATTTAAACTAAACACATTTAGGTGTATGTAATAAAAGTTTTACATAATAAGAGGATTAATGAAAAGTTTTTCTACTTGCTTGCTTCAAACTTGTATCTAAAGGGGTTATTATTAAAGAAAGTAAATTGAAACACGACCTAGTTTTTATGTACCATATGCTACCCATACTACTCTTGCTTTAATTGCTATCATTAATCTTCAAAGAGATGTGTAGTTGGTTGTAAGTCATATCATGTGTACAACCTAATACTCTTAGAAAAATCTATTTAAAGGTTTTAATTGAATTCATTCTTTTGGAAAAATAGAAAGTTTTAGATAATTGATAAACTAGCATGAAGAGTATTTATTTTAATTGCTACTTTATTTCCCTCGTACTTATAATTAATAACAACAAAAAATCCATTTCATAAATCAGGATACAGGTTAATTCACTAGGGTTTTATTTTGAGTTTTATGATATACGCTATTAACTTAATAACCTCTTGGGTTTGTCGTATGAATTTTTGAATCATTGCCAGTCTATAAAAACAAAGGAGGCAATACCAGGGAAAGCTAGATACGAAAAATATTTCAAGACCTAGCTGGAACGGAATTTTCATGCAAATTATTTCAATCTATCGTACATTCAAAGCCCTCTGGAAACTGTATCAAATACCCCAAGCTGAATGAAATTTGCATTGAATAAAGCTAAATCAAATGAGTTTTCCAATGCAGCAAAATTGATTTAGAAGTGAAGAAAGGTAATAAAAAAGGTAACTTACACAGTGTCATTCCACGTTCTCGGAAGCCCTGTACAGCATCTGACACAGCCCTAGACATACTTTTAGGTCCTTTTCTTCCCATACAAGAACAAAATCGAACAGTGAGCTGGTGGATTGGGTAGAACATTATAGTGCAAATAGTTAATATCCAAGCGGTGAAAAATGGTGCATCATATACTTTAACCATGGTCATTGTTTTTGGCATGGAAGAACTGCTCACTTCCTTCAGACTTATATTCACACTATCACCACTAAATCCATTGTTATTATTATTATTATTATTATTGTTTGAGTCTCCAAATGCATTGAAAACTTTGGAAGAATCAAATGCTGAGAAACTATATGGTGTTGTTGATGTCTCCTTGCCCGACCCCGCTGAAGACCCCGATGCCACTTCTTCTGGAAACAAATGCATCGTCATGTACGCCCTTCGTATCGAATGGAACATTATCGTCCAACAGCATCCCACCAAAATGGAAAGGAATAAACCACAGCATAACTGCAATACATAAAAATACAATTTCCTGTTGTATACTATAAAATATAATAAAGTTAAAATGTCTTTTAACATAAAAATTTCCCCTTTGTCCTACTCGATTTCCTTTCTCTTTTCTCTCTTATTATCATTGGATATTCTGCGGATCGAAATCCTTTCTTTATTCCAAGAAAAGTTCCGACTCCTGTCTCCACTAAAATATTATATCATAGACATTTAGTATTTCTTTTCAGAGAACTCTTCGTGTATGTGGTCTTCGAGATAACAAAATTGCAAAGATACATTTTAGGATAACAGAATCTCAGAAAATGGTATAAAAAAAGACTAGCCATGATACATGTAATACCATTCAAACCAAACTCTCTTCTCTGTTCTTTTGTGTCCAACATTATTGATAGATCCAGTAGCATCCGATCGTTTACCCTGTACTCATCAAACTATTGGATCTTTTTCTTTATAGATATTCATAAATCCTATTTTGTTAAAGGGTGGTATTAATGACCCCGACTGGGGAATTTTACCCCTAATGTCTATCTTAATGGTTCCGTAGTAAAAAAAAGAAGAAAGCTTTCGGATGTACTTTCACTTTATGGCCAGAAAAAGGCATAGCAGTGGTGGCACCAGCTTGCTTGGAATTCTCTTTCAGTCCTATTCCTAGATATTACTTACTATCATCAAAAGTTGAATTCTATTCTGCCTGTGGGAAAAACAAGTAAAACTACCAAAATCCAGCATCACATCAAACTCAAAAAGCTTTTGGATTCCAATAGAGCAATAAGAACTATTAGGATATATATAATGCAGCTAATGGTGGTACTTTAGATTAATATAAAAACAGAATAGGAAGAGAGAGTCTCTTTCTCTCTGATCGAATATCGTACTCACCACATAAGAACAAAAGGTAATGTTTTTACCAAGATTGTTCTCTGCATTATGTATTTTATACGTGCTTTCTTCTCTTTGCATTTCTTGTGGAAATATAAAAGAAATTTCTAAACAAGCGCACATACTAACGATCTAACATAACAAGGGAACAAATAATCTCATAGGAATCCCATCTCTTCTGAGATCCTAAGTTCTAACTCCCAAATGAGAATGGTAATAATGCTGGCTTGAGCTAAGTAAGAGCTTTGCTTATCAGGATTTATGCGTGTTTCGTGTTTAGGATGTAACAATTTAGACATTTGTATGCATTAACTGCTCAGGGTCGTCTTAAAATCATTGCAGAGATTGTTCATTGCAGGCAAATTCTATGTTCAGCATAATAGTGGAAAGTAAGTGTTGCATTTAGTACAAGGAGTATTATAAAGCTAGGAATAAGGAGGGCAGTGGATCAAGTACACATAATACTATTAAATACATACTGAGAGTAGAAAGGTTTTGTAATATAAAAGTAGACGAATTGGACCAAGATTAAATAACATGCATTTCTGCTTTATGGTGAAAGTCTTAAAGAAAGCAATGTCTTTATTAAATTCCTGATTTTCTCAGCATGGTGGATGAAAGTGGATTTGGAGGGGGGAGATTTTCTTAGGAGTTAAAGAGGAAACCACGGGATGCCTTAGGAAATAATTTTGGTTGGTTTTGTGAACCACAATTTTTTGGTGGAATTCCAATTTCACAACTTTTGTAATTACGATGAGTTGTAAGCAATTCTTTGAATCGGTTAGCATGGTCAAAGAGAAATTTTTGAATGGTTAGTTCGGTTTCTGAGGAAGATTAGAAATTTAGTCTTTTGAAGCAACAATTTTAGGTGATTTAAAAATGTCCATATAAAATGAGAATTGCTATCGTAAGTCCGTAGCTATATAATTATAACGTTTCAGCTTATAAGTTTATAATTTTGAAGACATTATAGCATTCACTTTTGCAGAATGCAAAATTTCACTCAATTGAAAGTTAAGATCAGTACAATCATCTTTTTGATATAAAAATTACTCAAACGATAATGAACCACCATGCATCAACTTGGAATGATTTTAGAAGATAATTTTTACAGCTTTTTTGCAAACTTGCTTTTTGTAACATGACAAACTGACACTTGACAACTAATTATGATTTTATACATAATAAATATTTGTAAGCTTGAATGGGCGTGCAGATTCTGGAGACCAACACTTGATATAAATGTATTATTAAACTTGATCAAACCAAATATTTTCGGGTCCTTCACCAATCCAACAAATCACATTAATAAAGATAAAAATGATTTGCAATGTCCTAAATATTCAAAAGCAAAAAACCCAAACTCAAGTGTTTTTCTCGAATTAGAGCCCCCTGCATAACTAATCTGTTGAACTTTCAATAAATGTAGAATTATAATCGGGGAGGGGGATTATATTATAACTGGAGATTGGTATTGTTTTAACTTTAAATGCTAAACTTTTAGGAAGATTCAGAGCATACTTAAATTTTGTTCATTTTTCCATGCAATAGTATTCCGGAGGGGGTTTCTAATACGGGAAACTCGATGAGCTATTAACTTTTGGATATGCTTCATGTATAACCTGTACCACAGAAATGATTGACAAGTAATCATTTCTGTCAAACTTTTACAAGTACGAATGTCTTTTTATCTTAAGCAAACACTTATTATCGCCAAATAAAACTGATGGATTTTGAACTTTTCTCTTCAGTACCTAACAAGGCCTTAATTTTAAAAGTTGGTTGTCATCAATCATAACAGAAATTGTAAGTTCGTAAAAATGTCTAATAAACTCGGCAGTATTTTAGGGTTTCTGGCTTTGCTGGTTGCTGGAATTCAAGCACAAAATGGGGCACCTTGCCATGCAAGTATCTTCCAGTTCACTCCAAGACATTCTTTGAACATTTCTGAGGTAACATCTGCTCTTGAACGTCTGCATATACTTTCTTTCAAATACTTTCTATTCCTTTTGCTTTCCATTACTTAAGTTTTTCATTAATATATTAATATGATTCTCCTTTAGTACATGGGCGACTGGTTTATGCATGAAATCGCTTCAAGTGACATTGGAAACTTCCCTGAACCCGACTGGAAGTAAGTTGTCGAATTAAGGAAATTAGTATTAATGAAATAGAGCGAAAAGTATGTGCTACAAGAGAAAGTTTTTCAATGTTTCAGATGTGCTCAAAGGTCACTAAGCCTTCCAGACGTAGATGATCTCCTTAAAATAGAAACTGTTGATACGTAAGCTTATATGACATATCTTTCTATCTAAAATATATAGCAATGTGATTTATCTATCATTAGTAAAACTAACTGCATACTTCTACACTTTTCAGGTTTGTCAACATTTCTGATGGAGCAACCGTAACTCAGACTAAACCCACATCTGTAAATAATACCCGAAGTCCTTTCAGCTCCGTTTGGAAAATGGATGGTGGTGACGAAGGTAAGTTGTCTATATGTAAAAAAAGTCACCGCAGCTACCCTGAGGATTTTATTATTCAAACATGACTGCACAAACATACCCGACTAGATTAATGCCACAGTATGTTATCTTAGGCCTTGATTGAGAAATCAGCATTCTCATTCTGTGACCCCTTTTTTGCTTTAGTGTTGAATGACGTTATCATTTTGGCTGCTGATCTTGAATTCAACCAATGGACTGTCATGTACTCTTGCTCAATCCGAGGACCTGATGCCTACAGATATGAAGTTGCAATGGCTATGACTCGAACACGGACCATTGAGCCTGAAGTGCGACAATTCTTAAAGGCTTTAATGGTTGGTGTCGGATTCCGAATTGGTGATCATTTCCCTATAGACCAGACTGACTGCTAAGTATTTAGTTAGTGATCAAATTATATTACATGGCTCATAATAAAATTTGTCTTTAAGATATCTATGGTGCATTTATCGTAATCAAAATGTTAACAAAGTCATTAAAAGCAAATTTATTTGCGTACTTTTACATGTATAGCAAGTTTTATTATCATTTTGTGTCAATTGAAATGGGAATTACATTGATCCAGATTTATGGTATGCATACTTGGTTTTCATGTTTTACATAATTTTTAAAAACATTGCATAAAACGCAATGCAAAGCTTTTATTTTGCTCAACAGAGAGTTTTACAAGATCGTGTAGCATTTTTTAGTTGTTTAAAATTGCTTCATTCATAATCTCAAAATCTAGTATCATCGTTAGCAAATCTCTAATTAAATTTGCCTTAACCAACCTCAACTTTCTATACACTAATTATCTAGTCATTTCAACTTACTCCAGCACATAATCCTATCCTAACTTTTGTCTACTAATAAACAAACTAGGTTAGTGCTAATATAATATATAATAAAAATGATAATCCACTCTGGTTGAGAATCATATAATATAGCAATGGTATAATCTTCTGACAAGTTGTACCATCATCCCTGACCCAAAATGTTGCCATAAACTCGCCTCATTTGCGTAATATCTAACTAGCATAGAATAACTTAAGATAAATAAATGCATGACTACATCTAATCCAGATAATAAATATGCACATAACTACTACTTACTCCAGTGGTTAACATCGTGTGTGGTGTATACAACTTCTATTATTATAATACACACACCGCTCTTTGGGTCATTACGCTACCAATTACGAGCGATAAAGGACAAAATAAACTGCTTTTACTTGCATAGAAATTTCTCTGGATTTGCTTTACTTTAATCTTGATATATAATGTAATGTTTTAGGTAAACAAGAATTTCTGCAGCAAAAAGATACTTATAGGACTTTCATACACACATTCGAGTATTTCTTCTTTCTCCACATTGATCCAAATAAGCCAAGTCTGTAGCTAAAAAGCTCAAGAGCTGCTAATAATGCTGATAAAAAGTAATAGTAATATGTCGCAGTCACTCTGTCATGAGTCAGCAATAGTGGTCACTATGGCCTAATGGTCTAAGAAGGGTGTGTTTTGTATATGAATATTCCATTTCAAGGACATTCGATAACACTTTCTTACCCTATAGGAATTTTTACAGCCTAGTGACTTCACCTCTCTCTCTCTTATTATACCAGGTGATTTTGACTTCAATGGCTTAGCTCACTTAGCATGCTTTTTTTTCTTCTAAAGTAATAATTAGTACATCGATTTTAGAAGTTAGGCTTTCTTTTTATTTGCTTATGCTTATGCCTTTAGTCTTTTTATAAACTCACTCTCCATAATTATTGAATGTGCCTCATTACCCTGTTTATACTTTAAGCTTTCTCTTTGATATAAAACTTGTCTGACAAAATGTGATGGGTTTTACTTGCTT
This sequence comes from Isotoma viridis, assembly GCA_034696425.1. Lineage (NCBI taxonomy): Eukaryota > Metazoa > Arthropoda > Collembola > Entomobryomorpha > Isotomidae > Isotoma > Isotoma viridis. The sequence continues at coordinate 859 of JAQGAA010001148.1, read as the reverse complement.
AAAAGTAAATCCTTATTATTATACAGCTATTTCTTTTATAATGCCGACTTCATTAGCAAATTATTGCTTTCATCAAAGAGCATTTTATGGAAATTGCACTGACGTCAGGCATAAAGCTAGGGAGAATCCTTTCAGCTATTCTGTAATAATGATCATCAAACGAACGTATTGGATTGGGCCTATCTCATTGAAAAATTTCCTTACTACAAAAGTTTACTAATGTAAATTTATTTTAGTAATAAAACGGTTCGGGTATTATAAAAATTTTCTGCATTAATTAAAGTGGTACCTTACTGATACAAACTGTGTCTTGATGCATCACAAAATATGCTATTGACTATTTAACCCTTCATCACTAACCTTGCATAAGGTCAAAATAAATTAGAGAAAAAATAAAACACCGAAGCATACCTAATCAATTCTTAATTCTTAGTTCTCCTTGCTCTATTTTTGACACCTTTTACACTGGGGTAAAGTAATAAAAAGCGTCTGCTACAATAGCAAAATGTCCAGAGTGTAGTTTTATGACCGTAGTAAAAAGTGAAACGGTTTTAACAGCATTTTAAGGATCGTAAAGTTTAGGGGGTAATGGAACATTTCCATCTAAAAATATGCGAAAGTTATCAAACTTGAAGTAGAGAGATAGATCATTCATTACTCATTAGACTAGTGAAGGGTGATTTCCTTAAGGAATAAAGACGTTGAAATGGGGGAAAGTTTCCTATTGCTAATTTATTAATTTGTACGCTTTTGTAATGAGACAATGAGGGAGTCTTATTTTCCACTCACTCTCAAAGTACATTAGACGTACAACATGTGGAATAGTTTTAAAACAAACTCATTATCATAAAGTTGAGCT
>JAQGAA010001147.1:0-17039 GCA_034696425.1 Isotoma viridis | reverse complement strand
TATGTGTACAAAATTTGAAGTCAATCGGCCAAAGCGTTCGAAAGTTATCGAGGTGACAGACGGACGGACAGACGGACGGACGGACGGACAGACAGACAGACAGAGCATTCCCATAAAGTAGCTTTCGCTACTTAATAAATTACTCTATTTTTTAATTTTTAGATTAAATTCCAAAAGGTGCTATCATTGCGGGGAGATGGGTCACCTCCAACGATACTGTTTTTACCCCTGGGTGTGCCATCAATGTGGGAGAACAGGACACATGTCCAAATACTGTCCAAAAGTATGGTGGGAAAATGGTTACCCTAGGTGCTTTAATTGTAAATTTCTAGGTCATAAGGCATTTCAATGTATGTTTAGTAAAAAGACCATTTAATATTTTTTTTTAATTACTTAACATTTTGTTTTTTATTTGTTGTATTCTTTAATTGACCATTGACCCAGTTAGTTTTAGAATTAGTAAGGGAATAAAAGTGGGTGGACTATCGTTAGGTTTTGTTGTTTAGGCTGTGTGTATTCTATTTCACGAGGAGAAAGGTAGACACAGATTTATCTCTTGTGATGCCAAATAAATTGGGAATGTCTTTGTAGTACATAGGAAAGAGAAAGTGAGTGTGTGCCTCTGTATACTAGGGAACTTCCTATCTGAATCTCTATATACTTTGTAATAAATTGTATAGAGGAGAAAGTAGAGGCACGTTTTACATGGACAAATTGCTGTGATTTCCCACCTGAAATTCACTATTCAAAGGTGACACTTTCCAAACCACCAATCTCTCAGTCATTCCCAATTTACTTTTTTTTTACAATCTTTCAACTAGGATAGAGACTATAAGGTGTGGTTTTTGTAAGGAGGTGTGGAAAATGCGCTTTGATTTTAAATTAATTAACTTTTAAAATACATTAATTAATTAAAGCGTTTACTAGAAATTAATTAATTTAAAGTTCGTTCATTAGGGTTTTAACTAGTTGAGTTACTATAGGTAATTAAATGCAGTGGTAGAATGTATCATGTTGCTCATACTATTTTGAGGTTAATGTGACCTTTGACATACATGATGAAAGTGGATAATAATTAGAGAAAGTTTCTACTATAGTGGATGTGGTTGAGTATATTTTCATGAGATGAAAAATGCTTGGATGGACAGAGAGAAAGAAATAGGAAGGGAGATTGGGTTCAGTGATTCAGTTGCAGATGTCCTTCACTAACTCAATATCAAGAGGTTGACCACATTCAATCCAAACCAAACATCCACCACTCTATACTCCGACCGAATAAATCTCTATTCCATCCTTCCATTCTACCCGGGTATTATTCTTTTTATCCTTATTTTCCCTTGTAATAACCCTTACCCTTGCCACTACTACTCTCATATCTTATGCAAATATAGCATACGTTATAGAACTAGCATATTCATCCACATTTTATTCAATTTTACCAACAACTTGAGACATTTTTGAGATGAGATTTCACAGGGTTTTAAGGGACGTCTTATTAGAATTTGACCTTCAGCCTTTACAAAACTATGCATGTATTCTCGGGCAAAAAACCCTTATCCGTCATATATAAAGATACTTCTTCGGGGCTCAACCTCTAGAGTTAAACTATCAATGCAAAATCTACTTAATCATTTCTCATCTCAATGCACCTCTAAATTAAAACTATTAATTTGCATAATATAATCGTAGGCAAATAATTAAACTTTTTCAATATTGCCTAGGCAGTTTAGGAAATTTCTCTACCATTTCAAAAAACCTAAACCAATTCCACCTGAAAAGAATGCAAACTCAACCTACTAATTAAAACTTATAGGAATAACAAATTAATGATGATGCAAAGTATCGATTCAAAGTTCACGTTACTTGACACGTTTTTATTTAATGAAATTTCTCCTTAAAAGTTCACACTGTCAATCTGAACAAGAATAATAATACACAGACATAATTAACAACAAAATTCCACACAATTCAGTTTGTTTGCACCCACATTTTCCTATACTTTAGTTTACACATTAATACACTACGCTATATACACATTTAAATATATTACTATGCCTTCATTCATTAATAAACCTAATAGTAGTAGTAGTAGTAGTATAGTCAGTAGACAATAAAGGTTGAACGCGTATAGACGACATTTAGCGAACGACGGATGACTGATACACGACGAACGGGTCAAAAGGTTAATCATTATTTTTTTAAACACTTCTCAAAACCACACACTCACTCACAAACGTTTAAAACTTATTTTATTCATTTATAATTAAAATTAGTTATACAAAACCATTTATTTAATTAATTATCTTCTAAAAAACCCCTAATTATTATTCATTTATTGTTTGCGCGAGTAGTAGTACACAAATATTACTTAAAAACCACGTCTATCAGTTATTTATTTACATGTTTTTTTATTATTTAATTTACTTCTAATGATTTTTACCCACACTGTTTCAAACATTATAATATAAAGACAGTTATTATTAATTACTACATGTATTTTTAATTATGCTACCACGTGCTCAACACAAAACATTTAGAAATTAATTAATAACTAATTAATTAATTATGCGCAGTTTGATTAGACATGTTTCTTGTAGTTATAATAATTATTATGTAAAAAGTATATGTATAAGGGTATAATGGCAGTAATTTTTATTAATTAGTTTTAAATGATGACAATTTGTATATTTTATTACTACCCGGGTATCAAGTCCCTGTGGGTTTATCCATGATTATTTTAAATTAGCAGTGAAAATATTATTTTAAAATTGTAATTACTAATTTTTATTCAGTAATTAGCTACCTTGTCCTTATTCAGTTCACGTGTGAAATCCATTTGGTAAATTAATTATTCTCCAGATATAGATATTCTTAAATTATAAAAAAACCCGGGTATAACTCTAATAGTGAATAAAGGGTTTAAAAAAACCATTTAGAAATACTTTAAAAAATTCACACCCGGGATGGTTCTTCATATTATTTGGCTGGATAGTGTAAATTTAAAAAATACCTTAAAAGTACAAATAAAACTCGTATCTATTACCCGGGTACGTTTCTTTATTAATCGATGGGAGTGATATTATTAGAATACACATATTAGAGTAAAATACCCGGGTACCGGGACGTATTTTTATTATTAGTTGTGTATGTAGTGAACATTTTTCATGAAATAGGAACTGCCAAGTGGTTTATATCTTTTTAGTTGTAGATATAAATAATATGTAGGTATATGTGGGTGGGGTGTGTATGGACAAGTGTGACCTTTTTACCTAACCCACCACACCCACCCACTTTATATATTCTTACTACTCTTTGACTTTATTCATCACTTTCTCATTCATATTTTATGATCTGAATATATTTATAGTCTCACAATAATGTATAATTTTAATAGTAACTGTAAAACCCTTTCAAAATATAAAAAAACTAACGTAAAAATTTCTTATTTTTATAAATAAATTTTTAAAAACTTGATTAATTTACAATTAAGAAATTATAAGTTTTTTGCAAAACTCAGTCAATAAATACTGCATGTGTGCTAAAATTATATAAATTTCGCACTTTTAACTCAATTAAATTGTAAACGAACTAAAACAATTGCATTTTTAATTATAAAATAAAACTTTTAAAAATTTAATCATATTCAGAAAATTCCACTCGTACATTTTACACACACTGACTCTGCCTAATGAGTCTTTTTTCAATTTCTGGCAGTGGTAGATTTTAGTACTCAGATCAGAACTCAAGGGACTGTTTATAAATCACGTGTAGTATTTTACTTATTTAAAAAATATAATTAATTATTAATTCGTAATTGCACCCATCTTTGAAAAAAATTAAAATTAAAAAAAGTTCATTGTTTGTGTTTGCAAAATATAAACACAATCAAGTGTGGAGGTATAAAGAATTAAAAATAATTAATAGATACACACAGCACACACAATAGGTGAATAGTTAATTAATTAATTAATTCTTTTGAATTAATAAGTCTCATTTAACCCCTCTATTATGTCTTAGATATATAAATATTAAAATGTTCTCACGACGACGACGACGAGCCACCACCACGAGTTGGCTTTTTGTTTTTGCGTGTATTCGAGTTATCTGTGTATATGGATAGAAATATTATAATTAATTCTTAGCTAATTCTTAACTAATTAATAATTAAGACTACAAACCAGACTTTGTGTCCAGTGTCGATGGTTTTTCGACACGTAAGCTATTAATAATTAATTATATTCTTTTTATTATTATTCGTTGATAAAAAATGTGTTTGATTTTTGGTGTGATTAAACCCTGTTTCATTTTACATTATAATTAATTAAAAATTAATTATTTATTACAACTTTTCATCATCTCCAGGAGCAATCTCCAATCCTCATCTATCTTATTATCTTTCCGATTCAATTAAATCTCATTTTTCCCTTTACATGTGTCTCACTCTTCCATTTCTGTACAAGAACAACAATTACCTTACTTTATTACGTTATTAAATATATAATTAATTAATTAATTATTGTTCACCGGCTTCTCTTTTTAAAGTAATTAATTGACATTGTTACTCCTTAATATTTAATTAATTACCAGTAGTAATTTTAGGAAATACTGAAGAAATACCGGGAAGACATTGGACTCATTTCTAAAAGATTTTAATTGATTTTTTTTTCTAACTATTAATTTAGTTCTCAATGTTTATTAGTTAAGTTTAATGTTTTTTTCTTACAATCAATAAATTTAAAAACAACACCGGTTTCTTTAAAAAATAGGTCAAAGGTAATAATGGTGTGGTAATTATTAATTGGTAACTAGTGCAGTTCGGCAGTAATTGTTTCTTAGCATATGAATTAATCCATCCCTATTTAATTATTCTCTCACTATAAGATATTTTAATTAGTTTTAAAACATTAATTAATAATTCGATTGATTAGACACAATTATTATAAATTGTAGGTGTGTGTTGTAAACTACCTTTGAGGTGTAACACCCACACCCACATATATATTATCATCATTACAAATAATAATACAACACTCGAGTGTCTCTTTTGAACTCTTGACCCCGTAAACTCTTCTATTACCGTCATTATTTAATTATTAAAAAGGTTCCGCAAATAGAAACACACACACTTTTAGGACTTTTCATCCGCTATTTAGTTTAATTTTTAAAACACTGCGTTGAAAAAAAAGCATCCACTCAAAATGAACATCTCGCACTCGCACTTTAAACGTTAAAAATTAATTATAATTTATATAAAATTCCTCAAGTTGTTTTTTTCTTCTTAAATTGCGTCTTTTAGTTTTTTTTGAATATTTACAAATAAAAAATAATTCTTGTATGTTGTGTAGCAAATTGACTTTGTGTTTTTTTTTTCTTGTCTGGATATGTAATATAGAAAAATTATTTATTTTTTTTAAAATGTATTTCTCAATTGGACTTTTTTATGCTTTAGTAGTTGTTGATATTGTAGAGACTATTGTGTATAAGTTTGCCTTTTGTGGGGGCAGCAGGGTCAAGGGTCACCGTTATGGAGGAACATGACCCTGGGGGTGGTGCTGCTAGAAAAGCCCGTTTGGTAAAGTTGGTTGGAGATGTAACAAGGGCGAGGATGATAACGAAGAAGGTCCACTTGTACTAGGGATTGGTGTAGACGAAGAAGGGGGAAAGTGTAGCCCGTGATGATGGTGGTGGTGGTGAAATGGGAAAAGTGACGCCCCCCAAGGCAAAAGTCAGGTGGTGTCTTTAGAATTAGATTCATCAGTTTGGTGATCAATAGAAGAAAAGGATTGTGAACCGAGTTCAAGTTTAACTGACGCTGCAACCGCAGCAGCTGCAAGATTGTTTTGATTTACAACACATTTTCGCATGTGTTTTTCAAGCGTTGATGGGACTGAGAAGGGCATGTCACAGAAGCGGCAGCGATAAACGTCTTTTCCAAGTCTACCATGTGTTTTCATATGTCGAGTCAACTTTGAGCTCTGTAAGGGGTTTTGAAAATGAAATAAAATTTTAGGAATAAATAAATAAACTTGGATTGGTAGATTTTCAAGGTAGTTTAAAAAAAATGTAAAAATTGAATCAATTTTTGACTCACCTGAGCACAAGCGTAACTACAAAGTTCACATTTGTAAGGTTTCTCTCCAGTATGAGATCTCCGATGAACAGTCAAATTGCTACAATTTTTAAAGACTTTTCCACAAAATTCGCACGTGTCATTTCTTCTTGACTCTTTCTTCATAGGTCCTAATGGATTACTTAATGGTGTGCCACCACCACCACTTCCATCTCCTCCCCTTCTATCCATTCTTTCAGCTTTTGAAGATTTATCCCCTCTGCCTGAGCCACCACCATTGCCCCCACTAACATTCCCCCCAATACTCCCGTTATTCCCAGTTCCATCAAGTCCTCCAGGATTAAGGAAATTCATATGCTCTCTTGGTAGCCATAGTCCAGCAGCGTATAGACTTTCAGGTGAATCTAATTTCAACCTTTTGTCCAACCCTGTTAGGTTACTAGGGTCAAAGGGAAACATGGGTGGAGCACCCCCACCACCACCAGCAGCAGCAGCCGCCGCAGCAGCTCCAACATGAAGAAGGTCAAAGGGTGGAGCAAGGGTTAAGGGTGGGGAGTTTGGAGTGGATCCATTATTCATTGAAGAAGCAGGTGTGATTGTACCACCTGAGCGATCTCCACCACTACTACCTTTCATTAGTTTGGAATAAAGTTGAGATTCTTTCAAAGCTTGTCTATACGCTTCGCTATATTGGGCAATGTTATTTAAACCAAATCGATCGATGAGTTCACCCACAAGAGAGTTTGGATTTGGAAGAAGTTCTTTGGGTGGAAATCTGCTGGCAGTGATACCACCACTCCCACCACCACCGCTATTCTCTTTGTCTTTTGGACGACGTGTAAGATCCTCTGGCTGATCGCCACCCTTACGACTTCGCTTTACTTCTGGCTCTGAAGAGTCTGAATCCATGTAGTCTTCAAAGTTATCATCTTCTAAGGAAGACTCGTCTCCGGATTTCTCTTCTTCTAATTCTTCACATGAAACTACTTTAGGTTTTATCTCATCTTCAGTCCCATTGTTGTTGTTGTTTAAAGCTTCTTCTCTGGATGGGGGTGTGGTCACTGGGGTTGTGGGACTTTGGCAAGATTTAATTAAATTCGACAGCTCAGAATCTTGTTTTGTTTGGTTCGTGGGGATTCTTTGACCTAAATCGTCTTCGTCATCCATTATTTCATTATCATCCTCCTCATTATCGTCTTTTATATTATTTGTATGAGGCTGGGCAACCCCACTACTTGTTAGATTTAAAGATTCTTCTTCAGCGGGAACAAGTTCTGATTTAATCAAAGATTTACTACTTCCGGTGGGGGGAGTTTGATTAGCTGACGTGTTGTTATTGTGTTCAGAATCTGACTTGTTAGACTCGAATCCAAGGTCAGGATGGCTGGAGGAACTTGAATTTGGACCAGAGGATGTGGTTGTGCCACACCCACCAGAGCCCCCACTTCCACTTGAACCAATTCCTGAGGTTGGAGGAGTGGGTGTGCTGGCTATGGGACTTGTGCATTCATTCATAGGGGATTCGGAGGAAGACAGTGCCGGTGTGGTTGGGATTGTTGGTGTGGTTGGGATGTGGCCACTAGATGCAGAGTTATTTGCTGCAATCATCATGCCCATAAGGGACATTGATTCTTCCATTATTTCCGAACTTCCGTGTTGAGAGATTAGATGACGACGTAGGCGTCCATTTGAAGTGAACGTTTGACTACATTGGGGGCATTTGTGGGGTGGGTCGGTTTGGTGTGTGCGGCGATGAGCTACTAGGGCGCTTTCGAATCTGAATCGTTTTCCGCAGATGTCACAACTTTTCCCTTTGCCTAGAGCTGATAAGGAGAGGGGGTAAAAAATAAAATAAAATTAGAAAATAATATTTTTTTTTTAATTTAATAAAAAAAACGTTTAACGTCAATGCCTTTATGTAAATATTTAAAAGCCTATATGTACATTAATAGAAGAATCAATTTTTGTAATTATTTTTTTAAATATGCAAAATTAATAAAGTCAAGAGTAGAGATGCTTAAAAAACCCCTGGTATGACTTTGACATATTGAGGCCCAGGAAGGTAGTTTTTGGTTTAATTCATAAAAATTTTGCTAGTGAGAGTGAGGCCGGGTTTTTTTCCTGGGATTTATGACAATGAGGCCGGGTTTTTTTCCGAATTTTCAAAAAGGCCAAAAACGAACACTGGTTTCTCAAAAAATAAAATAAAGCTCTGCATACAAAGGCTTTTAAATAAAACAGAAGAGAGGACTTAAACAAAGATTGAGAAAGTAAATTATTGTAGTTGCTTACCATCATCCGGTGACAAAGGAGAGGGTGGAGTCATAACGGGTTTTCTATTAAATCCAGGAGAAGCCGGATTGGGAGAAATACTAGAACCACCCCCAGCCAATTGTCTCAGTCTTTGTGAATAGAAATCCAAAGGTTCAGTCAAACCTCCATTACCCCCACCACTACCACTTCCAGAGTTATTATTTGAATGTCGATTAGCATGAGCAGCAGCAGCAGCCGCAGCGGCCGCTGCAGCCAAATCCAGTGTAATTCTTGGGTCAAAGGGTAAATTAGGAAGTCCAAGTGGGCCAGTTCCAGATCCTCCAGGAGTTCGAAAGTCACTGTGAAGAAAAAGTGCAGGATGATGAGGATGATGATGTTGTTGATGATGATGCAAATTAGAAAAATCATGTTGGACATTTTGAGAAGAAGCGTTAATAGAAGAAGAAGAGTTATTAGAAGAGTTAGAAATCAGAGGGGGATTCAAAAGTGGGTGGTGCAGAGGATTAGAATTTAATTGTTGCTGAATCTGATTGTTGTTATGAGAACTAAGATGTTGATGAAGTTGTTGTTGGTGATGATGGTCAAGAAGAAGATTGCTCAGAGTGGCAGCAGCAGAAACAGATGGAGATGGACAAGCAGAAGTTGGAATATTATTAGTCAAAGTGGGTGCATTAGCAGACTGATTACTACTATTGTTATTAGTAGAAGAAGAGGTCAAAGGTCCTAAAAAAGGATTTTGAAGATGAAGATCAGCTAACCTGCTTGAATTATTAGAGTTTCCTCCAGAAGAAGAATTGCCACCAGATCCCCTGTGATGATGATGATGATGATGGTCAGAGTTGGAATTGTCACGTGTGTTTGAACCTCCTCCAGAACCACTCCCACCAGTTATTACAGGACTGACTAATTGTTCCACAGCTCTAAAGTCATGACTAGATGTTGAGGGTGGACGTGGCAGGCAGAACGGTTGAGGAAAAGGGAATCTTAGTAAACTGAATGGATTGTTACTACTTGCACTGTTATTATTCCCACTGTCTGGGAAAAGACCTGAGGAAGATGTTGTGGAAGAAGTTGAACTTCGACCTCCTTGGACAGAGCTCAATCCTGTGGGCAAAGAGGACAAAGGAGGTGGAACTAAATTTGATGTTGAGTTTTCTCTTTGCTCTCGAAGTCGATCTCGTCGACTGCTTCTGGATTCTCCTGATGAAACTCCTTGATGATGACTGTGATGATGGGGATGATGATGATGATGATTGTTTGTAGGAGGATAAGGAGACCCTGATAGTAGAAGAGAAGGAGTTAAACCACCCCCACCACCAGTTGATGTGACTATAGGAGAGGAAGCTCCTCCAAGAAGCGTGCTTCCTAGAATAGGTGAAGGGTTTGCTAGTCCTGTTCTTGTTGAAGGAACAAGTCCTTGACGATGATGAGAAAGAGGTGAATTTGATTCTGCACATATTTTAACTCCGTGACTTTGTTGCACGTGTTGGATAAGGGCCCATGCGGATGGACAAGACTCTTCACATGTATTACAAATTATTCCACTTGGTTCTGAAATTAAAACAAAAAAAATTCATTCATAAAAAATTACTTTTGGAACATAAAACATTTCATTTTTTTTAAATTAATTTCTTATATTCTAAATCTGTGTTTTTTAAACACTAAAGTTTTATCTATTGTCCACATGGTAGTCAGGGGAGTAAAAATGCTTGATCGTAGTGGACCATAATATTCCTAAGTGATAAGAATTCGGATATGAATAAAAATGATACGGAATAATAAAAAAGAGTATTTTACATTTAAAATTTGAATTTTGAATAGAAAAATGTAAAGTGATATGAAAGAGTGATAGTGACACTTGTGCTCAAAAATCTATTGTCATTCTCCCACAAAACATGACCGTCAACCGTGCACACTATCTGGCAAAAAATCCCCATCAAAAAATCTTTTGTTCCCAATCAACCCGAGACAAGGGAAAAAACCAGGCACTCTGGTTTTTTTACCCTTTTCCTTTACTTCTCAATACAAAATGGTATATATATATCCGGGTAATAGAGATGAATTTAAAGTGAATAAATATATAAAAGACTATTGGAATAAATAAGAAAGATATATAGAGAATGGATATGTGTGTCCTGTAGTGTCCTGCTGCCAGTATGAATGAAAAAAATGAAGATATTTGGATCCCATGGGATGTTCCGAATTATCGGTCACTCATCGATCTCATACAAAAGAATTTGAGAGAATGTCGTAGTTGCCCAGAAGAAGAATCTCCCAGAATAGAATGGGTTATTCGGAGGGGATGCTAAACGGGTATTTTTCATCCTAAACCTGTACAAGGTATCGCTGTGTAAAAAACCCGGGTGGTTTCTAAGCCTTGGACCTTATTGTTTGTATTATTTGCCTTGATATAGATAGTTGTTGAAGATGGTTGTAAAGTAATTCAGATTCCTTAGGGAATGCTCATCAAGAGAGGAAACGCTTTTGAATTTAATGACACACTAGGACTCAATTTCACTTCACTACTACTGGGAGATGGACCATAAGGACAAACTGGACGGAATAAAACGAGTCCATCTGCTCTGTGTTATCGTTTATGGGGAGATAATAGAGGCAGAGGGGGTTTGCATTTTATTCTGGACACACACAATCCTATCATTCTTTCTTTACGTGAACCCATTGATTTCTGTATGAATTATGCAATTTTGATGGTAATAATAACTCCCCTAGTGGGGGTTTATTTATTTTTAAATGTAGTTTTAAGGCTGTAAAATATACTAATAAGGAAATGGGATAAGTGTGGCCTAATTAAATCTGTAAGTTTAAAAAAAAGTGATGATGACAGAATGAGACTGTGAGTAAAAAAGTAAGTGGCAGTAGTGGTAATCATTCTTCTATTAAATCCACTCTACTCACTAAAAAGTTTTTTTTTTGTTCTTTTAGTAACTTGTATTAATATTTTGCACAATGTTTACACAATCTTTTATAATTGTATTCTTTCCTTCTCATCTCTAGTAACAATATAAGGAAAAGAGATTAATTGGAATATAATTTGGTTTAATTCTAAGAAAAATATTTCATTTTTTATCCACAATAATATTTCTTTATTATCACAATGACATCTCGCTAATTACTTAATCATTAATTGAGTTCAATGATGAATAAGGGTTAATACACAGTGTGGACTTTTTTAGTTAGGATTTGGGAACTTGTACAAGTTTTCTGATATTTTTAGTAATTTATTTTAGGAAAAGTTGATTATAGCAGAGGGTTTTGTGGGTTAAAGCTAATTTCAATTGTAATGGATGCGGCGGAAAGAAATTAGTAAATGAAGTTTTAATTTTTAAAGTTTAAACACGTGAGGAATAAACCGACCGAAAGAAATGTTTTTTTGATATTTGTATGTGTTAAACAAAACATTACATAATAATAGTAAAAAGGATTGTTTATGTTGCAATTTTTGAACCACAGAGAAAGAGAATAATGGCTAACAATGGAAACTCATCTAGGGGAAATTTCTTAATAAAATTCTGATGACTTAATTTACCTCATTTTTTATTAATTCGCTACATTTAAAAAAACTTTTTCTTCGTTGTTTCTCAGTTATTAAATCAGTATATTTTCATAAAATTATATTAAATTTTAAAACCTTTTTGACTATCTAAATCGAGAAACTAGCCACAACAAGAAAAGGTTCAAAAACGCCATAAATACACCAAATGCCATAAACAAAGTACAAAAATAATTAAAAGTTTAAATTTTGAATAAACCAAGTTGCTATAAATCCTAGAAAGCTAAAAAGTAGCCTAACCCCATATGTCATTCCCTACATTCATTCGAATTTTAGAAAAAGTAAATAAAAAAAGTAAAGTAAAAATATTTGTGTTAAAAATTAACAAAAGTTTTATGTATTTTTTTAACTTCTTACTTTTAGTTCCTTTTTAGTGGAAAGGAAAAGGGATAAAAATAAAAGTGAGTAGACACAATCTGAATTTTCAGAGCGTGAAGTCTCTCTTTTCCTCATTGTTCTTTCTAACTCTTGATGAACAAATTCTAAGAAATTAACTCTTTTATTAAATTAAAAACAATTAATTAAAACCACAATAAAAGTTTAAAGGTTTTTTAAAGGATTTTTATTCTTATTTTAAATAAAGAAGAAGCAATTCAATTTGACTCGTTGGATGACTTGTAAGATTTGTGGACAGAGAGATTGGATGCATTTTGAGGATTGCGTTGGACATTTGGATGGAAAAGGGTGACAAATTATTTGTGTGTCGTTGTAGTGTGTCGTGGGATATTCATTCTAGCTGGTCACACTTACACAATGGGTGTGGATACAAATAATACATGAGAAGATGGGGACACCCACCCGTCTCTCTACACAGCTTTATAAATTGTCAAACTTAGTTTGTTCTCAAGCAATCAAAATAAATATACAGACATTTTTTGTCTGGGATAAATTATATGGAAAGAAGACTTGTTATAAAAAAGTGAAGAATCATCTTCAAATTTCTGACCACCACTGCCACTACCACTTAAATATATTCTATTATGAGAAACACATTTATAAACAAAGATTTACACTTTTTATCGTATTCTCTTTGGGAGTATTATTATTGTCTTCCTTTTGGCAATTAAGGGCGAATGTAAGGTCAAATGTCAACTTTTTACGTTTCAAAATTCAAAGTTTAACTTTTAATAAAAGAAACTCTAATTACTCTTTTAAAAAAAGTCTTTAAAAAAGATTAACAATACGATAACGACGCTACTACGTAATGTATTATTTTATTAAAAAATTGAATTAAATAAAACGCTTTTCAAGTAGAACAGGGCATAATACAATCCAATTTAAAATTACTTAAGGGTTTTTAGAATATTGCTGAGTTTGTTTGATTTTCGAATAATTACAAATATAAAAATAGTGAATGAGTTTGACCCTTGAGAATGAATTTAAATATTAAGATTTACAAGAGAGAAAGGATATTTTGAAGAGAAAGGGATTTTCCAAGAGGAAGTATGTGAGGATGCATAAATTATGTATCCTAAATTTGAATAATGGATAAAGAGAAAGAAAGAAAGAGTGGACTGACTGTCAGTCAGGACTTTGTGCACTGTCAACCCTGTCACACACTCTCCACAAATGTACTTGACAATTCAAGCCAATAATAATATATAGAGAGAATGTTGTTGATTCCCTGACCCCGAATGACATGAGATCTCTCTCTCACCACACACTCACTCACTTCTCATTCAGAATGCAAAACCATGCCCGTAAAGAAATATAATAAAAAATGGACACAATATTATAAGAGACTTTCTTTCATATTTTTATCTCTTGACAAGTCTTCAGGGGGGTGTGGTCTTTCATCACTCAAATGGACTCTTATTTCATCACATACTCCCTCACAATAACAATAAAAGCGTCTCTCTATGCAAATATCACATGGAAATCTTTTAACCCGGGTATTAAGGAAATTCCCCGGGTGTATTTGTAAATCATGTGGGGACATTTGGGGTCATTGAGGCATGATATGGGTCTACGAGGGCTGGACATACTAACATGTCACTTGGCTTATGAAAAAAAGAAGAAAAATATGTTGACTCATATATCTCTTATAAAGCACGTGGTGGTAGGATTAAACTATTCATAGTGGACTTGAGTAATATAATGAGTGGTGTGGCTTAGCCAAGAGAACTTTAAAGCTTTTTTTTTAATAAACCGGGTTTTGTATAAAATACCCGGGTTTTGTATAAAATACCCGGGTTTTGTATAAAATACCCGGGTTTTTTATTCTCAATCTGTTCTTACAAGTCTTATTGCCTGTTCTATACTAAATTTGTTTTAAATCCATGTTAATTTCTAAAAGTTTTATTTTTTTTTAAATCTTAATTCAAAAGAGTAATTAAGAGAAATTTTTTAAAAACCGAATCTATCAAGTGTACACACCCTACGCACTTATATATTAACCATTGTATTCTAATCTCTAAATGAAAAATGGGAAATCGCCCATCCAACTTTAAAAAGTGTGTGGGTTTAGAAAAAGCGTATCAAAAGCCCTTTCAACTTTTTCACTCTCTCTCTTTCAAAGTAGAAATGTTGATCCGAATTCGGGGAAGTGGACTCAACCCTGCTAGGACAATACAATCCATCTCTCTATAAGCTTTTCTTTTCAAAGATGAAAAAAGAGACAAGTAAGGGATGAATGGGATGTTAAATTTTAAATAATAAAAAAACCCGGTGAAGAGATAATAATAATTTTTTTTATAAAAAACCATTCGGATAAAAAAGGTTGGTAATAGTAAAAACCGGACATTGAGAAGATCCGGTCCGATCGGATTTCTATTTTTAAATGCATAATAAAGTAGATAAAAACTAACCGGGTATCCCACCGGGTGGGATTTCAATTTTATCATCCTCTTACTTTTCTATTCATTTAAAAAAATAGAAAGGAGAGAGAGCCGGACGTAATGGACTCGATCATCATCTCTCTTCTTTCATACCATTAGCATCATCATTATGACTCATGGCTTATGTGTGTGATACCCGGGTATTATGCATTTTAAACAATGAGAGATGTCCATACCACCACCACCACCCACCTAGGCAGCTTCACCTTGCTTTATGGAAATATTTTACTTTAAAGGAATAGTTCTCTATAATGCCCGATAATACCCTGGATAGACTTTTATGGGAATCCTATTGTCCTTCGGACGGGCTTTATATTTTTACCTCGTGTATTTAATTAGTGATAGAGACTCGTATAGTATTAGTACATACTGCTGCTGCCCCTTGTCTTCCTGAACACTCTTTTAATTTTTTTGTTTTTTTTTCTCTCCCGGGTATTTGCATTTTTATCTGTGTCCTGTGTGTTCATTCAGGTAGAATGAGAATAATATTGATATGCTTTCCCTGTATGCTTTTTAGGACATAAGAGAGTTACTATGTAGAGTTTAAGTTAGGTTTTTACAGAATTAATGATAAAAAAACGAGGGATATACGGGATGAAATCTAGACACCCGGGTATTTTTTATTTTAATATGTAAAGGTAAGTATAAATCTGCATATATTTTTTACAGTGTGGGTTTAGGGCTATGTATAAGAATTGAAGAGATGAATTAAAGTGTCTTTCGGACAAAATCCCGGGTAAATTTCCTTACGTAATTTGTGAACTCTGTTAAAAAAAAGAGAGTGGACGTTTGGGACTATAGAGTATATTGGGAATGTGTTTGCATTTGACCAGGTAGACAATTTGATGATGAGGAATGACAAGAGGAAGGAAGTGGTACATGTTGGTGGTATAGTGTGTATGATGATGATGATGGTGGACACAAATAATACCCGGGTATCCCCCATTTAGCTAATCACTCTGCTCAGTCATCATCATTAGGATTATTTGTTATGCATGCAACCATTATATTAAAAGATGCAGAGGCATTACAGAGTTTTTTAATAATATTTGTGTGCAGTGTGTGTGTGTGTGCTTGGATATTAAAAGGAAAGAGTAGTATGGGTTTTAGGAATTCTTTATGAATTCTTTCTCTTTTTAGTTTGTTTTAACCCTTTGATGGATTTAAGGAGTTGTCCAGAGCAGACTGGTGTATTAGTAAGTGCTGATGATGATGCAGGCAGTGGTGGTCTTTCATGTAACATCTGGGTCATTATTGTTCTCACTTATTAGATTCGGATGTAGAACCTACAACTCCAATTCTTGTCCGTGTGTGCATCTATACATGCATTATTCAGCAGCACAAGTATCATACCTTTATTCCATCCGTTCACAAATCATGTGAAACCTACGGGCTGACACTGAAGGGTACCCAAAGCACCCGACCCATGCGTGGCTTTTACTAGAAGCGTCTAGCCTTTTGCAGTTTGTCTAAACTCTTAGAAAGCGAAGAAATGTCACCCCATAGTTTTCCCAAACGTATGGACAACCCATAAAAGCGCCTAATGTTTTATAATAATAATATCCTTGGAAGATCAAAAAAATTGCTCTGGATTATTAATACCCGGGTAGTAAAAAAGAAGGTTGAGAAGGGATGCGGGTAATCCTCGAGGACAAGAAAAGGGTTGACTCTGGAGAACACACTTTGAATTTATATTTTTGACTTGTACTAGTGTGACAGATGTGTGCTTAAGAGTGTGACCAGAGAGAGAGAGAGAGAGGGTGGTACAGAGACAGATGTAAAAGGTCAAATGTTGTCTCCTCATGTGTGGGTGTGGTTGATGTGGATTTATCTTAAGGGAGGAGAGTGTCCGTGTGGGGTTGTAATAATAAGAACAAGTTGACAAGAAAAGGGTTGAGAGAGGTCATTAAGCCCATACGGACCAAGGAGACAGGACCACAAAATGAGACCACCACCACCAAATCTTTCTAACCGGGTGTGTGAATGGAATTTCAAATTAGCACTTTTCAAATCTGTGCAAATATCCCATCTCTCTCCCCTTTTTTCTTAAACCAGAGGAAATTCTCTTCAAGGGCTGTTCACAAGTGACATATGTATCTAAAATAATAAGATTTATTTAAAACCCCGGGTATTTATTTCCTTTTAGGAGGGGAAGGAAGTTCCTACATAATTTCTTATATAAAAGTAATTATATTGTTGCTTGTGAACAACCCTTGTGGATGGAAGTTAGTGTGTAAAAGGAAGAAGGCGATTATAGGGTTGAGATTATAGAGCAGTGTGTGTTGAG
>JAQGAA010001146.1:0-17042 GCA_034696425.1 Isotoma viridis | reverse complement strand
GCCACTTTGGAATCAATTTCTTCGGTTCGGAAAAAGTGACACCAACACTTACCACTTACTTCTTACTTTTTACATTATATATATCCCAATACATATAATAATATCACAAGAACCCAGCTTATTCCAAGTATTTTTTAATACAAGCTACCAGCAGAATATAGAAAGACAAGACCAGTTCCAAAAGCAACTCTGTTTTTAAGCCATACAATATATTATTATTCCAACCTTCCAACGTCTTTGAATATGTTTCTCTGTGTTGTTTAGCACACAAAGTATCATAGTTGCATGTGGATTATAAGTTTAGTAAATGAGTTAATCCATTCTGACTTAAAGGAGTCAGAGTTGTTGTATTGAGTTCTCTCTCGAGGGAGAGTGTTACTTAGTTTTGTATTGTATAAGAACTTGCCTGATGTTGTGACTTGACTTCATAAGCTTCAACAACTTGAAGACGAACGAGGTGGTCGAGTCTCTTGTAATGTAACTCTAATAAAATACTTAAATGGTACTCACATCATCATCAAAAGTAGTAAACTAAAGTGTTAGTAAGTACAAGGGATATTTTGTGGATCGAATTAAATTATAATAATAAATTCAATACAATTAAATACAAGTATTCATCATCATCATTGCTGAAAGATACACAAAAGGCGCAAATATAATAATCATACACTTGCAGCACAATCAACCAAAAGCAGACGAAAAAAGTTACCCAAATGTTACGTTCGTTTCATACCTCGGAAAATTATAAGAGTTGCTAATAAAAAGAAGTCCAAAGAGACAAGTCAGATAGGGCATATGTACTAACTTACTACAGTAGGCACTAGGGATACATAATATATAAAAGAGTTGTCTTTTGTCTTTAAAAAAAGTCACACTCCACACTCGACTCTGCATAACACTCTTCCAATTTACATACGATATTACATCTATTAAGAGTAATTTTTTAAAGAATTCAAGATTCAGTATTAATGAGAGAGGGCGAGAGGAGAGAGATGAGAATCTAATTGATTGAAAAATCACACCTTTAAAAAAATAAGGAATAAATTAATTTAGAAATAACTTTTACTTAAAGTAACCTTTTGATTGTCAGTGTCAACTTTTAATTTCGTTGAATTTTGACAAATCAAGGAGAACGTATTTGCAATAGTAAAATATTATTACTAAGAATTGAGTTAATTCTATGCATAAATATAAAACTTTTATACCTTTGCAAGTTTAGACTGTTCACCTACTAAAACAAAAAATATCGATTGGACCT
Organism: Isotoma viridis; assembly: GCA_034696425.1. Classification (NCBI taxonomy): domain Eukaryota; kingdom Metazoa; phylum Arthropoda; class Collembola; order Entomobryomorpha; family Isotomidae; genus Isotoma; species Isotoma viridis. The sequence continues at coordinate 15,784 of JAQGAA010001146.1, read as the reverse complement.
TATTTTTTGTTATTGAGTCAACTCAACTCTTATTCAAGCTCCACTACTTATACTTCCATTCTAAGAAAGTTGACCCTCGCTGGTAGAAGTGAAGAATTAACTCTAATCTGCTGTGTGAGTTTATGGAGAGATTTTTTAAAAACAATTTAATCCTTTTAATCTCAACCTATATAAAAAAATTGGACAAAAGTAATTTACACTCCGAATATAGGGGATTGTGTGTCCCAGACTCTTAAGTGTGTGTGTGTGTGAAACTTTTGATAAGCTGGAAAGATTAAAAAGCCAAACCTGTTTGAAAAAAAAATAAACCTTTTGGGGTTTTAAGTTAATATTGATTTTAAATAAGTTATAAATTACTGAACACAATCAACTACAGTTTTGAATGAAATTAATTGAGCTCTGACCATTGTTAAAACTTGAAATAATACGTAATTGTTAAACTTAACAACGTAATTGAAAAAATTAACTTTATAAAGAGAATAACTTTGTGAATGATAAATAGTTCCAGTTGGCCCCGGTCTTAAATGGGCACTCTAGAAAGATAATGACAAGGATAACATTGATAATAGCCAAGTAATAAAAAAACGTGTGAAGAAAAAACTCCAGCGTAACTGCCAGACCGTGAAATACAGATGGAGATTAAAACTTTACTTCTTTAATTAGCAATTTACCTTCTCCACTCTGAGAACATTTACTTATTGCAAATAATATTTGGAATTGTAAACTTTTTTCTCATTGTAATTTATTAATAGCAAGATGAAATCTGCAAGAGATGAAAAACACTAGGAATGATATACATTTATGAATGAAAAATCTTACACATTGGATTTTAATTACTGGAGCCAGCAGGTGGAGAGCTAATTTTGCTTGTTGAAGACAAATTGCTGGTGGATTTAAGAAATAAATCTATTTTGAGAAGAAACATCAACCCGTATCTTGTATTTTCATCAAGTTAAAGAAGGAGGATTGAAACAGAGGGAAAATTGGGTCTGAGGATAATACATCAGTTTCAGAGAGTAATTAATAGGTATGAATTTTTTATTTTATGTTTTATTGTTGCAATTGTTAGAAAAGTAAATCATTTGTTGTAGGGGTTGTATAACTTAAGTTTTATTATAGTTATCTTGATCATCGATGAGATTCAAGTTTTGAAAAACAAAAGCATTTTTGATTTGACAATGGTCATTGAGAGGGTATTTTTTTCTCGTGAAAACTACAATTGTATTATTTCTAAAAATAATTAAGGTAAATCAAATCTGTCACCAATTTCTTGATTACTAATCTTTATTGAAAACCCACAAGGACTTAGTAAAAATCTTATAGGCAAGATGCTTAAAAAATTATTAAATTGTAGTAAAGCTTTAGGTTTTTTTATCATCAAATCTACCTATCTAAAAAATAGAGCCTGAATATAATTGACATGGACATTATTTAATTTATTATAAAATTATAAACCTACTTAATTTTTAAAGCAGAAAATGAAAAACGAAATGCTAAATTGATTAAAATTCCAATAAATCATTGTTAAGTCAAAGTACACCTTGTAAAAATCTCCTTATATTGATAAGGTTTATAGCATTGTCAACTGATAATAATAAAATGATTAGGTAGGTATCATACGCATTTCGTATCGTATCTAAAAATCAAATCTGATAATTTATTCATATTGCTTTTTAATCGTCTAATAAAGTTAGCGAAGATTTTATCATACTGATCAAACAACAATGATGATCACGTACTATCAAAAGATTCAGGAATCAAGTTAGTTCCAAATCACAAGTCAATCACACACGAATTTGACCTTATCTCTGGCTTTAAATCTTTAGATATAAACTAAAAAAATGTATTTAAGATGAACTGCACCTTTCTTTATGGAGAAATGATACTTTTCAGGTCATGCATTAATATCTATATTTTTGTTGCCCTTACTAATTGATTCCATCGTCCAAATGTTATTCAAAAGGTTTGAGTACTATTCTTGTGATTCAATCTTTCATCTTGTCATAATAATTCGAATAAACTAAACAAATAAATGTTGACATTTCACTTCATTATTTATTCTGAATTATGATTCTGAGAAAAATGTTGACTTTTGACTTTTTTGAGTTGTCTTGTCTTGGGTTAGAAATTTTTAAAGGGTTTTTGTAAAAGGACTTTTCTTTCGTTCGTTCGGTCTTCGGAACACATCAAAACTAAGGCAATAATAGTGGTGGTCCCATCCTCCCACCATAAATTAGACGGTCACTTATTGTATTCGCTATTTGCATTCTTGGTAAATTTAAAAAATGGATCTACATGGCATCTCATCATTTTTAGAGAATCAAAGGACTTCATTATGATTCAAATAGATCCGAACTGATAACTGTATTACATGGCAAAGTTGAAATTGACCATTTAACACTTTAGCTTAGCTTAGAAAGTCACAAGCCGCACAAATGAGACCACCAAGAAAGGGAATAAACTTGAGTACAGGGACATAATATTGCAAACATTTTTGTCTTTAAAAAACTGTTTACGATATGCTTAGGAAATATTGTGTTGAAGTGACAATTGAAATGTATTTGTAACTGTGTGATGTGGGTGGTTAAGTAAGTGAATTTGGAGCGGGGGCATAGCTTGTACAAACAACAAATTCATATTTTTCTTTCAAAAGCTACTCTAGTAAAAGGGTTTGGTTAGAATAATAGATAGAACTCATTTTTTCGATATTCTAGCCTTCAATTCAATATATGAAGATTATCTACAGAATAAAGAATTTATATTATTCAGAAATCAGTCAAGCCTTTTTTCATGTACCGAAATACGATTTAAATAATAATATGCAAATTTAAAAGCCATTGATATCTCTGTGATGTGAAATTATAAGTGTTATCATAAGTTATGATCTCAATTATTGAAACCGGTCACATACTACTACTAAAACATTCATGTATAAAGTTCCTCTAACTAATAATAATGCCCAGAAAAAGCAAGGTATTTTACAAGTATCAAAATAATGTTTGGAATTTTTGGGATTTGTTACATAAATATTATGGTCTAGCTTGTCTCTCCATTCATTCACAGACTGGGAGACACGGACCAACTCTAAAAGACTTGGAGGGATTAAACTTCTTGAAACTTACACAATATACATTTTAAGAGTATTGCGTGAGCAAAGACAATAATATAATAATAATAATAGTATAGCCTAAACCACAAACCTACTCTTGACTCTTTATATTCAAAACGTTTAAAACAGACTTACTATGCATAAGCTAAAGTCGCATGGAAAGGGGCAAAATATACCATGCCAAGGCTTAGGTCTGTATATTTAATGTTATATGTCTTTAAGTAACATTTGCAATAAGACATCTCGATCCAGACGGACTTTAAAAAAATGGTCAGCTAAACCAAGAATAATGTTAAGTAAAGAATGAGCAGAAATTGATTCTTAAGTGTTGAAATAGAATGTTAAAAAAAGTCAGGAAGGAAGAAAGACTCTTATGGTGAAGGTTCATTGGGGAGCAATTAGTCAAATGGTATTTCGATGTTTGGGACAGTGGGGGCAATTAGGAAAGAGGACAGGTAGGTTGATGATCTATCGGATGGACGGGTCTCTTCTCACTAGCTTTTGCCCTTATTGTGTGGCCTAGTCTACACTTTACACAAGAGTATATACCTTCTAGGTACACAGTGTCTGTCCTTAGACATTTTCATAGCTACATCTATCTAAAAAAGAGCATTAAAGACAAAAAGGACGAAATTACAATTACAATATAATACAAACTGTGAAATAATAAAAAAAAATATATAATAATATCCTAATACGAAGAGTGACTTGACTGACTCAACTAGTCTCGTGAGGAGACTCTCTTGTTTTAGTTGCAGTCTTACTTGACTTTTTAGCTCTTCCAGCACTCTCTTATTCTTAATACCGAGTTTTTCCATTATCCCAGGCGCCACACTTTTTTCCAATCAGCATAGTAGAAGATAGTTAGTAGAATGATGAAGAAGTCGAACTATTTCTATTTGATAAACTCCATCCGCAGAAGAAGTACCAGTTTGTGTATTGAGTTTGTGGTGTTGGTCCCACTGATCTCATCTTATGTTTTTATGTACAGACAAAAGTCTCATTTTTACTACTATTCTGGCTTCCTTCTTCCTTAAGTTTTTTGTTTAATTCGTTGAAACTTTTTTTTTAACTCTTTCTTTCATTTTACCATTGGTGTTTGCATTAATTGCATTAAATATATTGCATGCAGACTTTGTTGATAATTCCATTAAATGGTTAAGCTAATGTTGTGCCAAGTGGATGTACAATCTTTTTCGGGGTTTCCCTTTTTCTTTGAATAAAACTTCCGATCCGACTGCATTTTTTATGAATATGTATTTGTATTGTGTTACAACATATGTTAAATGTTCCTTGAGAGAAAAGTATTGATTCAATTTCAGAATGTTTCCATGTATTTAATTCATTTTTGTGTGCTCTTTTACAATAGTATTGGTTTAGTCAATTAATCTTGAGATTGGAATTTGAATTAAGTCATTTAAACCATGATTACGCCTATTTGTTTCGATACTCAAATTACACATTAGTACGGATGATCACTTGAGCACCCAACCCTCTTTTACGGAATGGATGTAAAGCAATGAGTCTACAGGATTAGATTAGATCATTTGAACTAAATGTTGACAATTTCGGGCGGACAAGCTATTTGTCAATCTACCCGACCTGACGAACATGAGCAGTATATATTTACAACGCTAATAATAACAGTATAGTTATTATTAGTGTTGGATATTCAAACAAAATACTCTAAATACAAAATATAACAATATTCAATCAAACTACTTTACTTTTGAAACGTAAACGGAATTTTGATAGTGAGGATATAAGGGGTGCTCTGGGAGGGTAAAAATTTGTTTCTTAAATTTGCAATCAGCAGATGCGAATTGAATTGTTATCCCCAATTTTAGTCTTGACATTTTAACTAAAATAATGAAATTCAAATGGATTTAAATTGACATTTAAAACGACTTTTTATAAATGTTCTTTTTGCAAGGACAATACAAAGCATTTGAGATACCATGTATTCACATAGGTATAAAAGTTTTTGTTTTGGCAATAACATAAATTGGGTTGCATAATAATAATATTATATCATCATATCAATCGCTATTAGCTATGCTTCACGAATACTGATTTACCGAGTTGGCAGAAGGACTAAAGAGAGTCAAATTACTTTTGCGATACGTTCCTTCACTTGCAGATTCTAGTTTATCTCAAAAACTTATCGTATCAAGTTGTACGGTTTTATGACGTGTTAATGATAAGCCACAACAAGATTAGCGAACTTGGAGATGACAGATCTCTGATTGCCCGCAATTTTATACCCCTGTTCTAAAGATATGAACTGCATACTTGCAATTTGATAAGACAATTCGCTAATTGATGTTCATTAATCTCTGATTACGAAATTAAATAATAACTAAATAAACGCTCAATTAACTTTAAAAATATGGCCAAGGACTTTTTTAACTACAAAACGTGGAATAAAATTTTATGAATTGTACACGTACCTACCTTATTTTTACAAACTATATCTATCTACTAAATAAAACAATCAAATTCTTTGAGTTGAGGGGAGCAGCAGGAGCGAGACGAAACTAAAAAATTGTTTGAGATTCAATAATAAAAAGCTGTATTCGCAAGATTCAGGAGTGGCTTGGCTAACTTGTAATAAATGAACATTTAAATGTTAAAATCTCGTGTACCTTACTTTTTTGTTATAAAAGTAACAAAAATGTCAACTGAATAGTAGTGTGAGTCACTTTGCTAATGCTGCTAATGTATTAAAGCTGAAGGTGATTCTTGTCGGGCATCGGACCTGATCTGATACAAAATACAGTACTCAGTCAGAGCGCCATAAGGTTACCTGTTCTGATAATAGTAAACAAAAGGTTATAGGTGATAAGAATTGATATTGATACATTAGAGTTTCAGGTTAGACTGAGGACTGACCGACCACCCGTAAATTTATAACCTAAGCCAGCTCATATTTTGTCAACTTTGTCAATAGATTCAACTCTTCTTGAAGGCTTCTTGGTTACATTACAAGAATTACAACAAAGAGTCAAACTGACTACTTTTCCTTCTTGCAATTCCATTATCCACTCACTTTATACGTGATTTACAATGTCGTTATTTATTTCGGCATCTATTTTGTACCTTTTCGACACGCTGCTGTTGCTGCTGTTCTCTTATGTCATACTGATGAAGAGTCTTTGAGCATATAGTGTGTTATGCCATTAGCATCCCCTTAAGATTACTATTGTGTATCTAAGGATTACAATTACATTGCAACATTAACTGTCCAAACAAACAACTATAGATGTTATTATTATTATAGTATGTGTTTATACAGACACAATGAAAAAGAAAATACGGGTGGTTGGATTAATAAGTAGATGTAGGGACAGGGGGAGGACAGACAGGTAAATGTAAACTGTGTGGGTTGTAAATTGTAAATCTTAATGGGAAATCGATACACAATCCACGAGCCTGCCAATAACTCCTCAAAATGAAAGCCACTTTAGTTTAAGAGTCAGCCATTTATATACTTTTTAATATATTGGTTATGATGTTATAAAACACAATTAAGTGCTTGCCACACAAAGAGTCCTAAAGCACGTTGAGTATAAGGACACACAATAAGAAACATTATTATACCAAAACGATTTGGAAATTCCCTTTGACATTTTTTTAAACCCCTAAAATGCTTGATGATTTTATTTTCCCTTGTCATCATCATATTATTCGTCTATTCATATAATCTACTGGAGTACTAATAGACCCACTTAGGAATGTATCGAAGAGTTGATGGGTTTATGACTCCCTAATATTTCATGAAGTCACAGTCATCAGAATTTTATAAGTTTGAGTTAATTATGGGATTTCTTTTCGGGGAATGTGTCTGACTGGCTTTCAAACAGTGGCATTATTATTGGAATGAAATATTGTTTTTTGGTTTAGCAGGGTTCTTTACATTGTATTTTGTCGTAAATATTCTTGAAATGTCTGTCTTAACTGATGTGAAGAGTAGTGACGGGTATTTTTATGATTTTGGGAATTGTACCTTTTTGAATTGGTTTTTAATTACGTAAAATTCCATTGGAATTAATAGATGGGTTAAAGTAAAGGTTTTACCTTTTGAAATATTTTAGTTTCAAAAGGTTTCTTAATCTCAAATTCCTTTCAACTTTCAGATTCCTTTCAAAACTGAAATTCCTGAATATCATCTATTATAACAGATAAATTCAAACATTTTCTAAACCAAATAAAAAGTCAGTTAACAAGAGCATTTGGGACAACTCAAAAACATGATACAGAATTTGCACACTTTATCAAGGAAAAAAACTCCCATACAATATCACTTCCTCTAATTAAGTTCCTAAGTGCTTGTAGCAGAACTGAAGTAAAAAAATCCTTTTAATTTATCCCAATATACACAAACCTTATAATGATCATGATCACCCCTAAGTTGGTCTCACACAAATAAGTAAATTGAAAAAAGAAAGGGTTGAAAAATAAAGGATAAAGAGATAAAAAGTTAGAAGGGACATTTGTCGGTGGCAACCAGCGGTGTCCTGTCTTTTCTCGTCCCCTTTGAGTCCAATCGACATTAACTGTCTGTTTTTGGGTGTGTGAAGTATTTCCAGTTTACTTTTGGGCACGCGACTCATCTAAACAACCCTTAAACTTGTGTGTATAAAAACTCTTTTTCTATATAAAACTAATAAACCCTTTTAAACGACTAGAAATGCCAATAAACGACCATGTGTGACTTCAATACACAGATACTTTAATGAAATATCACGCTAAACTAATAATATATAGTAAACATTAACTTATATTATATTTACATGCTTAACTGTTATAAAGTATAATAAGTCATCATCCCATTGTAATTTTTTGTGGTTCACACTGTTCATGTTACTATGTTTGGGTGTAGTGGTTAAAGAGATGAAGAAATTCCTAAAATCTTGTTCTCGACTCCTAATGACCTTTCATCATACCCGAAATGGACAAATCTCTCAAACTTTGACTTCAATTACTTTAACCAAGAAATTCCACACTTTCCCTTTTTCACCTTTTTTTCTCTCAGATTTAACTTCATCTGCTCGTGAAGTAATATGGAAACTGGAATACAAAAACTAGAGCATTTGTTCATAAGGGTGCTTAATGAGCCTTCCTCGTAAATTAGATTCCTTCGTTTACACACAGTTATTCTTATTCTCCCATAATTTAGGAATACTTTTCGTGTCGTTCTGTCCCATTTAACTTATTTTTGTTTTACTGGATCTGGTTTCTTCTCTTTTAATTTTCTAAACTATTCATCATAGTAAATAAGTTCTTTAATTCAATTGATGCTGTTGTAGCAAGCTGTGGCTGTAACACCTTATAAATTTCTTTCTAAAAAATACCCTAAATCATACAAGAAACCGCCCATGAAGCAATCTAAAAGCATTTGCCAACCTAGATACCTAAATAACATATAAAATATTGGTGATATCGATATCACACCTAAGATAATTAGAGCATATGACAAAGTAAAAATTAATTTGGCATTCATACAGGATAATTGGATAATTTTCCACGGTATTGAAACTCCGTTATTTTAATGGAAAGTATTAGAGAGTAAAGAAGCCATGGGGTCTTTATTTCATAATTTATTCAAATTATTTTTCTTATTGCAATATGATCTTATTCAGTGTAGGTTTTTTAGTTTAAACCTCTGAAGAAAATTTTAATAATATATTTGGCACCCACATGTTTCTCTCAGGATGTTGAGTTAGTTTTTGGGTACAACTTGGAAAAATAAATGTTAAATAGGGTACAGAGTACATGTTCCATGAAAGAAGGTTTGCTTAGTTCGAGATACTTTTCATTTAAGTTTGTGTATGTGTGTATGTAGTTTAGGGTTTAAATTTCTGAAGTGCAACTACTGGGAGAGGCAAACTATAATAAATGAGCGAATGAGGAATTCGCATAAATTTTCCTGACTCTGGCAAAATGACTTTTTCTCGGTCTGAAACAAAACCGAGGATTTACGACTTAAAAGACGTAGATAGCTTTAGTACTTTTCTTGTTATGTGGATTGCAATGCAACATTTTAATTAAGCTTACTTTTCCCTATTGCATCCTCTAAAAGTTTAAAACACAACTACTCTATCCTGTTCTTATTAATAAGTAAAAGTCTGTTGGAAATTCACAGTTCATACAGATTTCTCTCGTCTCCTTCTCATTATTTTTCTTATTGCAATATGATCTTATTCAGTGTAGGTTTTTTAGTTTAAACCTCTGAAGAAAATTTTAATAATATATTTGGCACCCACATGTTTCTCTCAGGATGTTGAGTTAGTTTTTGGGTACAACTTGGAAAAATAAATGTTAAATAGGGTACAGAGTACATGTTCCATGAAAGAAGGTTTGCTTAGTTCGAGATACTTTTCATTTAAGTTTGTGTATGTGTGTATGTAGTTTAGGGTTTAAATTTCTGAAGTGCAACTACTGGGAGAGGCAAACTATAATAAATGAGCGAATGAGGAATTCGCATAAATTTTCCTGACTCTGGCAAAATGACTTTTTCTCGGTCTGAAACAAAACCGAGGATTTACGACTTAAAAGACGTAGATAGCTTTAGTACTTTTCTTGTTATGTGGATTGCAATGCAACATTTTAATTAAGCTTACTTTTCCCTATTGCATCCTCTAAAAGTTTAAAACACAACTACTCTATCCTGTTCTTATTAATAAGTAAAAGTCTGTTGGAAATTCACAGTTCATACAGATTTCTCTCGTCTCCTTCTCATTAGCTGGTACATTTCTCTTTTTAATGTTTAATCAGCCAAAGAGTTAAAAAATGTGCGAATTATAAGGCTCCTATAATTGAGTTACGGTTGATTACTCTCATGCAAAAGTTTATCTGTATAGTTCTTTCTTTTTATAGGTTTTTTTATTACGAGAAAATGCTACATTTGTTTAATTACATGTAATTCCATGACCAATTTTATACTAGAGGAAATCGTGTCGTTAAAATATAAAAAATTTTGATTGAAAAAATACATTTCATTCATTTTCTTAAGTGAATTATAATTAAGAACCCTTTGGTCAGGTTTAACAAAATCAGCATGACAAATACAAATATCCAAAGGGTCTTCGTTTCAATGAGATTGTAAACTTAAATTTAGAGTCTTGGAGTTGTCTGAGCTGAGCTTCGTTTTGAACGTAGTTTTGGACCATTATTTCTAAAAAAATAAACAAATAGAATGAGGTGTTTAGAGAAATTCTTATTTCATTGGATTTTGTTTTTAAAAAGTCTTAAATTCAGTATCAACAAATTTCTTACCTTTTGGTTGGAGTCTTAGCCGATTCAGTCATTCTTGTAACAACAACGCTATCACTAACTGATGACATTTTTAGTCTTTGATCTCTTCCTTCCGGTTTAATGTCAGACTCCTGTTTCAAGCTAGAGATGGGCTTGAGACGAACTTGAGTTTTATAAGGAACTGGTAACTTTAGCTCAGATTTGTTCACAAAAGTAAGAATAGCTTGTATCTCCCTTGGTTCCATAATTCGAGTAGGAACGACACTGTCATTGATTTCTGAATTTGTCATCGTGGTGAATCTAATGTGTTTTAGTAAGTGATCAATAAATTGCCTCTTATTCTTCGCCGTTGTCTTCATCCCTTTTTGCTTACACATGATTGATCCCCATCTGGAAAGAATGTACAAATTATTAATATTTTATTATCTCAAATTCATCTCGAACCGATCAATTATTATATCCAGATAAAAGTAAGTTACTAACTTCACAAGGTTTTGAAACAATTCAACCTCCGTCAAGTTCAAGTTATCCCGTTCCAAAACCCTTGATAAAGTGTGAGAGTCCATAGTTTCCAAATGATAGTCCAAAACCTCGGTGGTCTGTTCTTCAATAATGTTCCAGCAAATAGGGACGATAAATGTCAACTCGAACATATTAGTAGAAACTCTCAAAGCTTCGAATACATTTGATACAGACACAGCATTTCGGATATGGTTGAGTACTTGGTCTTGGAGAAAACCAACTCGGTACTTCTTTGTTGCATAGAACACTTCAAGGGCCATCGGTAGAGTGAGACTGATTGGTATCTCATTCGTATAAAATGCCTGATCCGTAAAGAGAGGAATATTATTAAGTTTTAGTTTTTAATCTTAACTAAAGTATTATCTTAGACTTTAGAGGCACGAGTCGAGGTCAAGATAATTTTTAGAAGCATAAATTGATTAATTACAAATACTGTAAACTAGTATTTTTTACCTTAATAAACGCTTGAAATGCTGGAACAGAAAACTCTGTTTCATAAAGCACAAACTTTTCATCAGTAACTAAAGGCTTAGAATCAAACAGAAGCTCTTGAAAGAATTGAGAAGCTGAAGCTAGAATTGTCCTATGGGCTTCAATAGGATACTCATCCACACCAAGTTTAAATATCACATCTGTATGCATCTTCCTCTCCCACATGTATCCTTTTTATAGTAAGGTAATTAAATACAATTCAAAGGTTTTCAGAACATAATAGAAAAAAATCAGGTAAAGGGGCGAGAGATAACAGAGTAAAAAACAAAAATATTATCTTTCACACTTGGGTTAGAAACTTACAACAAGCAATGTAAGGATTTTGGCACCAGTGAGAAATAAAATTGTTTTTTGAGTGATATCGACATGTAAGCATGCAACATAAAATTTACTTAAAAATTAACAAGATTATAAAAAGGACAGGGTTGAAGATTTTTATGCCAATTTGTCAATAATCAAAGTTTTATGTGACTCATGGATCATTTATTGCTTTTTGTTCTTGTTAAAACTGGCAAAAAATGGTTGAAGGCATATGAAAGATTTTAATGATGTCAAGTAGTCAAAAGCTCAAAAGCCTTTTAGAGGATTAATGATTAATTTCAACACTGTACTCTTCTAGTTGCCTTTTTATGTCAAGCTGCTTATCATAACTAAAAATAATTCAAAATCTAACCTAATCGCTGCTTAAGTAACGGCAAAGCTTCAAAATATCCTTTGGCTTCTTTTACTGATTTTTCACTATCAGAATCTGACACCGAATGCCTGGCAAAAGGAGTTGGAGTAGAAGTATTGGAAATGTTGACAAGACTATTCTTCCGATCTCCACATTGCCCCATTGTCTCAGTCTCAAAATGCATTGACATTGTGTTCGAAGATCGCCCTACGCCTTTTCCATCCGGATGAGACAAAATCGAATAGGTCTTCATCTCATCTTGGTCTTGAGGAACTGACTTGCCCTTCTTTCCAATTTTTTTAGTGCCTGACACTGATGTCTTGGCAGGAGGAGTGGAAAAATTACTACTTTTCATAGCGAATTCAGATTGAGATTCCAACATTGTGGCAGACAAAAGTAAAAGAGTTCAACAATAGAACAATACAACAATAGCAACAAAAATTACAACAAAAGAATACAATGGAACTTGTAAAATTTGATGACTAGTGGGGCATATTGGCACGAATGTCTTTGAGTATGTAGTTTTTCAAATTGGTTTTATTTTTATTGTCAACGAGAATTTTGATACAATACAAAAATCCCCTTGGTGATAATTTTTACAGGAATTTAGGAAAATGGTATCCGTCACTCTATTGCCTATTCCTTCGGCGAGACCGACGGGAGCTGAAAATTTTAAACGAAGAAATCGATCAATGATCTGACTATAAATATATTATGAGTAGAGATGTGTTAATAATTCATAGGCAATTACGATCTCCTTCTTCGATTAAAAGCTGCTGCTTCATTTTCCACCCTGTCTGCTTCAAAAGCGACGAAAGTTGTTGTTGGACGAATTTCAATATCAGATTGATTATGATTTGATCGAGGTTCTCGTATTTTTGTTGAATATTCCATTACAATACTTTCTCTCTTTTCGGGGGATGAGCTTATGTAGGTGAATATCTTGGCTATTTGGGGAACACTAAGAATTCCTGTAGGAACTACTTTTTCAGCAAATTCATTACAGCTCATGGTTGGGAATCTGATAAGCTCTAATACTTTGTTTGTTAGCTTTCCTACGTTTTCCATTGTTGAAGGCATCTCCTGAATTTTACATTCATGTTCCGCCCAGCTAAAATGTTTTTTTTTACAATAATTGCTTTAAACAACCTTTTTGAATTATGAATTTAATAAAGTTTTAAAAAGTTGTGCGAATTACCGTAAAACGAATTCAAACAACTCAATTTCTCGAATATTGAGTCTATCATTTTTCAAAATCATGTAGACAACATCATGAGTTAAAGATTCAACATGACAATTTAATACAACTCCGGGCTTATCTTCGATAAATTGCCAACATTCAGCTTCAAGTACAGGCATAGCATAAAGGTTAGAAGCTTCAAGTATTTCAAAAACATTTTCTGGACTTATAGATGAGCTCAGCGTGACTGCACAAATATCTTCTAAACCTCTAATGGCATATTTACGTGCTGCGTACAAGATAGATAACGCCTGGTTGACATCCAACGAAGAAGGAAGTTGTTCACCTTTGTATATGAACTGTAATTTTAAGCAAATAGGGAAAGATTGAAAATCAATAGGATAATAAAGAAAATGCATAATATTATTACTATTATTATTATCAAGTAGCAACAAATGGATGGATAAAGTGTCCATCTAAAACTCCGAATATTACTACTGCCTACAACCAACACCACTGCAACTACCAAAACTCATCAGTCCAGACTGATGTAATGTTCTTATGAACAACAAGAAATGAGATTTGAATCTCACTGATGATGACAAGGGATTGGGCTTTAGCTACTGAAACGTGTCATGAATCCAGATCATTTTCAACTTTGAATAAGTAGCTTTTACTATGATTCAAGAATAAAAGCAATGCTAGGGACTTTTGCTCTTTCTGTTTGATTTTGAAAAAAAAAATTAAAACATGAAACAGTAGTAGGCGATGGAGCAGAGTCAGCATCTTAAGTGAATTGTAAATTGGTATGTACTTGTATTTACATCCAATTCAAGTCATCCATAAATTATTAACTGCATTGATGGCTCGGGTGTATTTAAATGAGTTTATAAAAGGTTTTGCCGTTAGTGAAATAGTTTTACTTGAATGAGAGCCTGGAAAGCATCAGGTCGGCAGTCGGGTATTTCAATAACATCCTGACTTTCAAGTGCACTGTAAAACATCGAAGTAAACACGGGGCTTGAAAGGGCTAGAATTAGTTTATGAGCTTGAATCTCTACTTTTTCCTGTCCGATTATGAATTTCACATCTGTCAGAGCTCCCGAATCTATTAACGATCCTAAAACACGGTTTAAACAAATCAAACGCTTTTAACTTTTATAAATTGCTCCTATTTTGCTAGTTTGATGAAATATAGCTATATAGTTGGATGCATTAAACTCTAAAGTTTTAACAATTACCAATTCTTTCAAGTATCCCTTGGCTATAGTTGATTCGGATGTCACGGGATCCACTATTTTGACAGGGGACAGATGTAGATCCTACTACTGTTGTTAGATTTAGAGCGGATTGTGTTGTTTCAGGAGATGAGATGGCCATGTCGATAAGATCTTGAAAGTCCATCGCGGACGGAGTATTAGAATCTTGACTCTCAGATTCTGTCATTACGAATAATTTTGGTTTTGACTCACAATAGTGATAACAGCTTTTTTAGAATAACATTTTATACTGGGCCCAAGAGGGTCATTCTAATTAGCTAGTTTACAAAAAAAACTCTAGTCAACTTGAAAATTCATGCCTAATCTGAAACAAGTTCCTTAGTTACACAACAATTTGGATACGTCTTTTACTTATTCAGTGACAAATATTAAAAGTTGTACAATAAAGTGCATACAATTTTTGACAAATAAATGCTACAACCACTAATTCTAAATGAAATGATTATTTTTATACAATGCTATTTTTATCTTGTCACATGAACGATGATTAAAAATTAATTTATAAAATATTTTTTATTGTTTTATGATTTCTGCAGATTTCTAGAAGACGTTTATATTTACATTTTATCTACAAAGAAGTAAATACGCCAAATAAACAATACCGATGTGCTCATCCAACACTCATTTCTTTAGTTCTGAGCATCGTCCTCGGAACACTGGATCCATAAGCAATTTAATTCATACATCCAGCATAACCTCTGATTATTACAGTCCTGCCTCATCAAAAATGAATTCCCGAGCATTTGCCTTTGCCCATCACCCAGCTCACTCTCATCTCCATCAGAGTTCCTCATCTTCTGAAATGCCCCTTGGTAGTAGTAACGGTTCAACTGGAAGTAGCAACAATAATTGCCAAAATACTGAACTCTGGTCAACCGCACCCTCTGCAGCAGCTGCGGCTGCAGCAGTCCTGCAGAACCATCATTCAAACTCTCATCACCACTTTGGATCCTCAAGCTCTCCTATATCCTCAGCCACAACTATGACCACAAGCCCTGCGAATAGTACAAATAGTACGGGGTCTGGAGGGTCATCTTCAAGTGCTGGAGGAGGGGGTGGAAATTCGGGTTGTTATTCCCCTTCTGCGTATTTGTACCCTGCGTATGCTGGGGCAATGTGGAGACATCACTACGACTCAACCTTATCAAGGAGTCATCATTACGGTAAGTTGTTAAAAACTAATCCCGTATATTTTATGATAACCTTTTTACATTAAAAGATTTATAAAAACAGTTTTAACCCTTTCTCATATTGTAATTTATGTTGGTGGT